>JACEFZ010028125.1:282500-341913 GCA_014155875.1 Cepaea nemoralis
TGTGTAAGTGGGGGTGTGTTGGTGATTGATATGTGTGTGTGTGGTGCGTGGGTTGGGAATAGTGCGTGGTAGAGGGTGTATGTGATGTGCGGGTGGGGGATTGTGTGGTGGGGGATTAGGTTAAGGCATGTGTGGGTGGGTGGAAGTTGTATGTGTGGGTGTTGGGGTGTGTGTGAGTGGATTGGGGATGTATGGGTGGTTAGGGAGATGTGGGGGGGGGGGGGGGGGGAACAGGGACATGTCAGTTGGTGGGGATGTGTGTGTATGATTTGGGGATGTGTGAGTGGATGTGCGATGTGTGGGTTGGTGGGGGATTGTGTGCATGGGTGGGGAATATGTTGTCGATGGAGATGTGGCTGGGGGATGGGTGGTTTGAGGTGTGGGTGGGGAGAGGATGTGTGGGTTAGGATGTGGATGTGCGTGGGATGTGTGGGTTGGTGGGGGAATGTTTGTGGGTGGCGAGTGTGTTTTGGTTGGGGGATCAGGTGAGGGCAGTGTGTTGGGTGGGGGATGTGCGGGAGGGGCATGGGTCGGTTGGTGGGGTATGTATGTGTCCCTTGGTGTGTGTGTGTAGGTGGGGGTGTGTATGTGTCCCTTGGTGCGCGTGTGTGTGGGTAGGTGGGGGTGTTGTGTGAGTGGGGTGATGTATGGATAGGTGGGAAATGGGCTTCATAACATGGTAATTAGCCTTGTTTATGTTTACAACATTCATTTTACAATGTTTATTTTTCTTCCTATGTAAATGTATAATGCTCTAGATGAATGAAAGACGAGTGACTGGAAGGGCCGAATGTAAGACGGGCCTGCGCGCCCAATTTGTGACCCTAATAAAGTTGATTTGATATGATTTGATTTGATTTGATTATTATTCTTTTTTATTAGTTTAAAGGGCTGAAACAAGTTAAAGAATTCAAATACCTTGGAAGTATGATCACAGTAGATGGCAGATTGGACAGAGAAATTGAAATCAGATGTCAAAAAGCTAGTGCACTTACATATCAACTATCACCCTTACTGAAACATCCAAACATACCCATGTTCGCAAAACGACAGATAATAAACAGCATATTCACACCAACCCTATGCTACCAATCTCAAACCTGGACTTTATCCAAATTACACCTTCGCAAAATCAACACCTGTGAAATGAGATGCTTGAGGAGAGCTGCCAACTTAACAATCCGAGACCGAGTAAGAAATGCTGCTATCAGACAGACAGTGGGATGAACACCTTGTGCCACATTTATTGAAAGACAGAAGATCAAGTGGTTTGGCCATGTCGTTAGAATGCAACACCAGCAACTACCATCACTTGCCCTACATCAAAGATCATCTGCGACGAGACCACGAGGACGTCCAAGAAGAAAATGGAGTGACGACATCAAAGACATTGTACAACCACACGGAATGACACTATCCAGTGCCGCCCACCGGGCGCTGGAACGCAAATTATTCCTCCCCACGACGCTTGACGACAGAAGTGGAAGATGATGATGATGATGAAGGGCTAAAGATGGGATTTGTGGTAGAGGTCTCTACTGCTCAATGGTCAAGCCGTTTGACCGTTTGCCTTGCGCTCTGTAGTTAGTTGGTTCTTTTTCGAATTGCATCGTTCAGACCAAGGGTCGAGTTTTTCCGGAGACACACGAGGGTCATTGCTGGAGTTTTGGATTTCGTAGAAGACACAGGTTATGGTCGCCACTAGGAAGAACGAAGTACCACAATGTAATATACAAGAAAATGGGAATATTATTCAACAAGTGAATCGGTACAATTATCTCGAAACAGTCATAACATCTGATGGGAGATGCCTTGAAGAGATTAGGACAAGAATCGCCATGGCAAAAGTAGCCTTTAGCAAGATGAAAAACATTCTGACCAATAAAAAGATGTCAACTGAAACGAGAAAAAGAGTGTTGAGGGGATACATAGAGTATGGATGTGAAACTTGGACAATGTGCAGTCAAGTTGAAAAACATCTGATGGCTGCAGAAATGTGGTTTCTGAGGAAAATGCAAAGAATACCATGGACAGACAGAAAAACCAATGACCAAGTACTACAGGAGACAAATGAAAATCGTAAATTGATTAGGGAAATTAGACGTAGACAGTCACAATTTTTTGGACGTGTCATCATCATCATCATCATCTTCCACTTCTGTCGTCAAGCGTCGTGGGGAGGAATAATTTGCGTTCCAGCGCCCGGTGGGCGGCACTGGATAGTGTCATTCCGTGTGGTTGTACAATGTCTCTGATGTCGTAAATCCATTTTCTTCTTGGACGTCCTCGTGGTCTCGTCGCAGATGATCTTTGATGTAAGGCCAGTGATGGTAGTTGCTGATGTTGCATTCTAACAACATGACCAAACCACTTGATCTTCTGTCTTTCAATAAATGTGGCACAAGGTGTTGATCCCACAGTCTGTCTGATAGTAACATTTCTTACTCGGTCTCGGATTGTTAAGTTGGCAGCTCTCCTCAGGCATCTCATTTCGCAGGTGTTGATTTTGCGAAGGTGTAATTTGGATAAAGTCCAGGTTTGAGATTGGTAGCATAGGGTTGGTGTGAATATGCTGTTTATTATCTATCGTTTTGCGGACATGGGTATGTTTGGATGTTTCAGTAAGGGTGACAGTTGATATGTAAGTGCACTAGCTTTTTGACATCTGATTTCAATTTCTCTGTCTAATCTGCCATCTTCTGTGATCATACTTCCAAGGTATTTGAATTCTTTAACTTGTTTCAGAGGTGTGTTATTTATCTGTATACTTAGTGAGCCTGGCGATCTGCTAACTTGCATTACTTCGGTTTTGGCTGTGTTTATACTCATATTGTATCTGCTGCAGGTTGAACTCAGATTAGTAATATGATTTTGTAGTCTGCCCTCGTCGCTGTAAAACAGGCACTGATCGTCTGCAAATAGAAGTTCATTTATTCCCTGTGGGTCAGTTGTTTCAGAGTTCTAAATTTTATGAATCTGGTCTGTCGAGACTTGCTTCTTTGGAAATTCTGTCCATGTAGATATTGAATAGCAGGGGAGAGAGCACACATCCCTGCCTCACTCCTGTATTGACTGTGAACATATCTGATATACCTTCCTGTGTTCTTACTGCACTTTGGCTCGAGTGGTGCATGGCTATGATGTTTTCTAGCAGTTGGCCTTCTATCCCATAGTCTTCAAGGATGGTCCATAATTTGTATCTGTCTACTCTATCAAAAGCCTTTTCCTGATCTACAAACACAATATTCTGCTGGTCATTATATTCAATAGTTTTTTCACAAATTTGTCTAAGTGTAAATAATGCATCAGTGCAACTTTTGCCTTTCCGAAAACCGAATTGTGCTTTGCTTAACTGTTGTTCAACTATTGGTCTAGCTCTTTGTTCCAATAGTTTTGCATACATTTTCCCTATATGGCTCAGGAGTGATATACCTCTGTATGTTTCGCACTCTCTCAAATTGCCTTTCTTTTTCCATATTGGTAATATTATTGCCTGTTGCCAATCATCTGGGACTTTTCTTTCTTCCCATGCTATATTAAAAAGTCTTGTTAGCCATTTAACTCCTGTTTCCCCACAGGCCTGAATAGCTTCTGTGGTTATTCCATCTGGACCTGGTGATTTGTTTTTAGGACTTTTCTGTATAACTGCTTTGACTTCTGCAGGTATGAAATTTGGTTCTTGCTGTCCCTGGCATTTAGGCACAAAAGTGAGGTTTCCTATGTTATCTGTGGGGTTAAGTAGTTCTTGAAAGTATTCTGCCCACCTTGCTAGTCTTTGTTGTGGATTAAATATTGGCATACCTCTTTTGCTGTTTATGATGGTGGTTGGGTTGTAACATGCATCTCTGTTTCTAATTGTGGTGACACGTTTATAAAATTCTCTTGGGCAGTCTTTGCTAAGGGTCGCCATCTGTTCACCGTATATTCTCCAGGATTCATCTTTAGATGCTCTAATTGTTCGTTTGGCATTACGTCGTGCTATTCTATAAGTAATTGGAGAACTTAGTGACATCTGGCAAGATCGAAGGGAACAGACTAAGGGGAAGACCGAGAGGAAAATACCTGGATGGCTTGGCCACATGGCATGGACGAGACAGGAACACTGAGCTGATCCACGACGCTGGTGATCGAGTGAAATGGCGAGTCATGACCGCCCACGCTTTCCGGCATGGCACATGATTGATTGATTGATTAATAGGCAGGCGGCTTGTCTTTCTATGGGGAGACTGCGCCAGGTTGGGGGGGGGGGGGGGGCATGACAGTGAAGGAAATAAATTCTCTCTCTCTTTGCCGTTGTCAGAGAAAGTTAGCAATGGGTTCCTCTGTTCCGAGGTCAAGGGCGAGTACGATGTAGTTTCTTTAAAAAAATACATTTGAGGTCAGCTTGGTCGAATGGATAAGAACGTTCGCTCTTAAACTTCCGTTTTGCTGATTCCGAGATAGCAAGTCCAACCGCTACACCGGTTGTTCGACTAAAATGTTGACTTCTCGTCCTTGACTAGGGGACGTAAATTACAAGTACTTCAGAAGTCGGAGTGGGTCTGCTTGATGTCGAGGAACACAGGTAATAGAGAAAGCTAATCCACACACAAAAATGAGTCCAGTGCGCTGACAGTGGCAACACTGGCACGGTGGACTACGCTTATGTTCAAAGCGAGCGAGCGCGCGCGCGCGCACGCATGCAAACACTCACACACACACACACACACACACACACACACACACACACACACGAATACAGCTGTCAATTTGTTTCGAACGTGATACTTTTTGGAATCGGATGCGTATATACCAACTCTCAGCCTCTACAACCTTCCAAATGATTGACCTGGTATTTATAACATTCTAAACAGCTGCCAGGTTTTAGACTTGTATTTAAATTAACTCTTGAAGGATGAGAGACGGATATTTAGGGCCGATGTTGTCAAACATTCATAACAAGCCCTGAAGCGGGGACTTGCTCGGGTCTGTGATGTGATAGGGAAACACATGTCGTAGACCTGGATACACCAAGGAATATGTGGCCAGTATTTTCCTCTGTCAGCGGACGACGAACGCAGGCTTTGAAACTTCATCCAACCAAGCTCTTGAAACTATCAGCGTAGTTCCATATCAAAAAACGTGCCCGCCAAAGATTCATGACAGTATGTCCTATTTTTAAAAATATAAGGTACAGTAGTTGCATATCCTTTACGGGTCGTCGCAGTCAACCCCAGCATTTTTGGCAAGTGTACGTTCAGTGGTTTGCCATTGATTTCTGAACGACCGACACTCGTCCTATATACAGTAGTATCGATAAAAGTGTACTGCTGCTGCCGAGCTTTCACAGCAGTACGAACACAAACACAAAATTTGACTAGGAATCTGGACGGTAACAAAACAAACACACAGGTACAAGCGTACGTTTCCTCCAAAGTCTATGCCAATGAAACGAACAAAAACAAAGGAGACTATTATTCATGGGCACAGAGAGTTAGTTACTTTACGATAAGAGTATTGTGGTAACTTCTGTTTGGGACCAGGTGTAGAGTGCAACCGTAGGAGTATCATATCTAGAGAGACTGGGGCAGAAGGGAGTGGGTAGAGATTCTGGACCACATTCTGTGGCGAGTGGGCTACGAATGAAATTCGTAATGCTGCATCCTGCGTTCGAAATATAAATGCGGGCTATTTGGAAGCAGATCGCCTTGCGTTGCTTTCCATGCAATGGCACGAGTGCTGGTCGCTCAGAAAGCAATGGCAAACTACTCAACGTAAAACTTGCCCAGGGATCACAAATATCCAAATGTTGGATTTGACTGCTTCATCCTGTGAAGGATATGCCCATAACTTGTTGTAAACTGGAACAAATCAGCTTGCGAAGTCTTCAGTGACTTTTGAGAAGGGCGACGGAGCATGTGTTGGAATGTACTGAGTGTAGGGATATTGATTCTGAAATAAAGTCATTGTTTGGAGGCAGCAGGTTCAAATCCCAGCCTGCCCATACCTTTAAATGCTTATGTTATTTAGTGTTGAAAAGCTATATAGAATCTATACTGTTATATGGATGTGAAACAAGAACAATAAGCAGACAAGCCGAGAAACATCTCATGGTAATGGAAATGTGATTTCTGAGGACTTAGTTTAGTTTAGTTTAGTTTAGTTTAGTTTAATTTAATCGATGGATCAACATCACGTCACACGGGTGTAACCCATAAGTGCTCCGTTCTCCTCCTAACTCAAACTGAGTTTGGAAAAACTCAGCTCAGTGCACGAACTCCGTAGCACCGGCGAGGGTCCTGAAATACTTAGGTAAATTTTTACCTCGAAATTTTGCCCGGGCAGCGCCGTTAGGCTACTCTTTTTCGAATTTAAGAAATTCGAATTTCTGAGGGAAATGTAAATAATACCATGTACGGACAGAGAAACAAACAATAATCGTTAATTGATTAGAGAACTTAGACGTAGACAGTTAACAAGTTTATGGCACGTTATGATGAGAAATAAATTTGAAAAATTGGAAACAATTGGCAAAATGATGGAACAGGGGTAAGGGATGCTGAGAGATAAAAACCCGGATGACTCAGCCACATGACATGGTCGGGACAGGAACACACAACTGATCTAAGACTCGGGTGATTGTGTTCAGATGGCGAAGCATGACCGCCCACGTTTGTCAGCATGGCACATGATGGTGGTGGGGGAGATTGTTCATGTGATCTATACTTCTTTCCTTTAGTTATATAAATAAATACACGTGAGTCTTTTGTTCTCAGACTCTCCATGGAGACCCTGACGTAGAAAAATATTGAATGTTCCCGTAGCACATTAATTGTGAATACACCAACGTTGTCCCTTTCTGTGATCAGTTCTACTACTGCTACAAGTTATGCAAATAACGGTAAAAGCAGAGTTGATTAACCAGTCTCCATGTCAGCCTGCAACCTGGCATTCGTGCCGAGTATTATTTGCCCTTGTCCACCTCAATGTCCTTACTATGCGTGTTCATTATGAAATAAGCGTCTACACATATTTATTGTCAATAACAAAAAATGCCAGATTAGCGCCTTGATCTCTGTCTATAGTGAAGTGAGGCCGTCATGGCTATACGTACGAAAACCGCTGAACTAGAGAATATAAAATATACTAACACACAGATGCATGCCGGGACAGGTTAACCAAGGGCAAATGTCGGAGGTTAGAAATGTCAGAAGGTAATGATCGTGAATATTAAACAACAATAGAATAACGTCAGCTGTACGGTGATGTTAGGACAAGCTGGCAAGACGCTTTACTGGTTAATGGCATTCTTCGGCAGCACATGATCACACAAAATTAGAAAGAGACACGTAAGACAGAAACACCTGCTAGCTGTCCAGGTACCCACTTGTCTGTCTGACAGTCTGTTAGTCCGTCTGTCTATCCAACCAGCTATCCATCCATCTCTGTCTGTCCGTCCGTCCGTCCGCCCAACTACCAGTCTGGCTGACTGTCTTTCAAACTTCGCGTCTGTGTACCTACCCATTTTTTATTTTTTATTCATTCTTTGCTTTCACACGGTTTGAACTCAGGTGTAGTCCATACACGTGCTACTACTTCTAAACAAAAACACAAACACTGAGCTCCATAAAGCATCGCAGCAGGGAGTAGAAGACTAAGTAACTTCAGACTTAAAATGGTGGTCAAACAGAAGAATGACTGCGGAGAGTAAGTTGCCATTCCTGCCAGTAACAACAGCGATATAATGCTAGTCACCCCAAAATACCAGTGATCACGAGGATAATCACGTGATGTGTTATCCTTTCATTTGCATTTTCCTTCTAGCGCTGATAGCCAGGACAACAAACACAGTTATAGATTTTTGTTTCTGCATCACCTGCTGTGAACCCGAGACCAGTCCATACAAGGGCTTCTGCAGTTGCTGATGATGATACTACTACTACTACAACTACTATTACTACTACTACTACTACTACTACTACTACTACTACTACTACTACTATTACTACTACTACTACTACTACTACTACTACTACTACTACTACTACTACTACTACTACTACTACTACAACTACTACTACTACTACAACTACTACTACTACTACTACTACTACTACTACTACTACTACTACTACTACTACTACTACTACTACTACTACTACTACTACTACTACTACTACTACTACTACAACTACTACTACTACTACTACTACTACTACTACTACTACTACTACTACACTACTACTACTACTACTACTACTACTACTACTACTACTACTACTACTACTACTACTACTACTACTACTACTACTACTACTACTACTACTACTACTACTACTACTACTACTACTACTACTACTACTACTACTACTACTACTACTACTACTACTACTACTACTACTACTACTACTACTACTAATACTACTACTACTACTACTACTACTACTACTACTACTACTACTACTACTACTACTACTACTACAACTACTACTACTACTACTACTACTACTACTACTACTACTACTACTACTACTACTACTACTACTACTACTACTACTACTACTACTACTACTACTACTACTACTACTAGGTGAGTACACTGAACTAATTGTGGATGAGGCCTAGCTTTCCCAATTACCAGTGCCCGCCGCCATCAGCCAAACCTACTCCGACTTCTGAGGTACAGTACTTGTAATTGACGTCCTCAAGTCAAGGACGAGAAGACAACATGTAAATCTAGCTGACCGGTGGACGGAATGAACCTACAAAGGCACGATCGCTAGAAATAGCTTAAGTATGTTCGTTAAATCTCTCGGCAACGCCAACCTGAAAATTAAATGTAGAAACCATAAGGTATACGTAAGCAGAACAAGGAGTCACGATAGAATTGTGGCTAGAACTCTCCTCTAACAACCTGGTGGTCATGCGTTCGAATACCTTTCGAGTCAGAAATTAATTTGTTTTTAAAAAATGAATTATGAGCACCCTGTTCAACTCAGTCTAAAGGGGGTACTAGGACATTTTCTGGGGAGTAAAGGCGTGCGGTGCCATGTTGACCCTGTCAGTCATCAAGATGCCAACTGGGCTCAAGTATGCGGCAAGTATGTTATGCACAGAATGGCACAAGACTTGGCAATTATCGCTTACTTTTACCTTTCACAAGTGTGCACAAAATGTGTGTATAATTCTCGGTTGTTGTTCTTTAGGTTAGCTGAAGTCCGTGTTTCCTTATGATCCTATCTTACCATTCAAGTCACCCGTTAACGTTTTGATATTGCCAATTCAGTGATTACCTACAGTACTTTAAGTTTCTGTACAACACGCCCACCCCTCCCAAGCAGATTAATCTTTACCATTTATTAGTGCGTAACACTGGATGACATTCGCGTTTACTCTGTGTGTGTGTCTGCGCTCGCGCGTGTGTGTGTGTGGTTTGGTGGGTGGAGGAGGGGGGGGGGGGGTGTTCTAAACCGTTGCTGTTATTATTCAAGAACTCACTGCTTCCCACTCTAATGGTCCTTTCTCTGCCCGTGTAGATGACATTTGGGCAACCCCTTCACCGTGAAGGACATTTTCCCCTGTATATACTGAGAACAGCACTGTTTCATCTGTATTTAGAAGACTTGTATCTGCTCCTTTCCATCTGTGTGTATGAATGTGTGTGTGTGTGTGCGCGCGCGTGTGTGTGTGTGTGTGTGTGTGTGTGTGTGTGCTAAGTCCCAAAATCTTAATCTCGTAATATGTCTGTTCCATAACAGCCAATTCATACGTGGTTACCACATTCAAGATGTCAATTCTAGAGATTTTCCTGAGTGAAAACAAGTAAATCGACGATCCCAACTTCAAACGGTTTTCTCGACATCGTCTCTTAAGTATAGACCCCTTCATTTTGGTTTCATCTTGGCCATTGTTTAAATAGAACGAAAGACATGGCGAACGACAAAACATACTACATACATGTCCCTAAACCTAACGTGGTGTAATCCACAGCACAGCCGTGGAACAATCTTCCACAAGAAATGAAAGACCAGCCAATCCCTAAGCATATAATCGCAACCTATTTGAACACCCAATCCCTATGCATATAATCGCAGCCTATTTGAACACTATGTCAGTACAGACTATATACTGCCTTAAAAAAAAAATAATCATAATCTTCTTAATAATCTCAAAGAACAACTAATATACGTAATAAACTTCTTCTAATTGTAGCGCGTTACATCTCCCTTAGCTAATTATAATTGCCATGCCAATAATTAGTTTTAGTGAGTCATGTATTATTGATTATTGCAGGTTTCTCATGCGTTCATAATGCATATTGTTGCTGTTGTTGTCTATATTAGCTTCATAAGTGATGTATGCAGGAATTAATGTATGAGAGCAGAAAGATCACAAGGGCACAATGGCAGACGGGCCTGAGGGCCCAATTCTTAATCCTTTGAAAATAAAGTTCGTTCGTTGGTTCGTTGAGGTATTTTTCTGTAAACTTGTTCGTGGTTGGTTGGATTTTGCAGCTATCGTTGTCTACGAGATGAGGTAGCCAGTTACACGCCAACACTCCTTAGTCGCTTCTAAAGACATGAATCTTAGGTTGCAGTGCTAGTATTCTGTACTTGTCCCATGGGCCCCGGTAGTGCACGAGAAGCAGCAAGTTCGGTCTGTGTGATCCGGCAGTAGATCCTCCCCAAGAGATGCTTAGTGTAACCAATCAACCAACCAATCAATCAGTCAGACAGTCAACCAAGCAACCAACCATCCAACCAATCATCCAACCAACCAACCAACCAATGTCAACAAACAGACTGAAAAACACAATTCAGGTTTGAATAATACTAATAATAATAATAATAATAATAATAATAATAATAATAATATAATAATAATAATAATAATAATAATATCCCCAAGGCTTGCCAACAAGCAAGAGCGGAGTAATGTAAACATTAATGCACACAATTACATCAACAAACGCTATTTTTTTTAATCTATGCCAGTGGTTCTAACTAGTGGAGAATTTCAAGATCGCGTTAATACAAGAACCGATTACTTGATATTATTTTTCCCTCCATACTTTAGTTTATGTACTTTTCGCCCTTCTGACATTCGTTTTATAACGTAAGTAGACCCGCAATTCATGTTTTACGAGGGGAAATCAATAAGTAAGTCACAAATGGCGGCAGAAAAATAACTAAATATGATAACAACTTGAAACCATTTTATTTGTATACATATATTGTCCCTTTATTTCTCAACGTAATTTCCACCAACATTTGATGCACTTATCCCATCATTTTATCAGTCATCCCAAACCGGCTGCATAGAACTAAGTGCTCTCTTTTCTAAACCACGTTTTCATTTCACATTCAACTTCGGCGTCATTCGCGAAATGTCTCACGCCAAAGTGGGTTTTCAGTGGACCAAAAAGGTGGAAATCGCTAGGGGCAAAGTCGGGGCAGTAAGGCGGATGTTCCAGAACTTCCCACCTTAGTTGGTTAATTTTCTCCTGAGTGAATCGAGCCGTATGTGGTAGCATCATGAAGCATCGACAGACCTTTACATTACTATTCAGAATTTACATTGTCACCTTTCTTCTTGAAATTGGTTAAAAACACTGCTTGACAGTCGCAGAACACTGCCAGCATAACCTTCCATGCTGAGGACGACCAGCTATGCACCGCTTTATGGGACAAACATATTTCAGCATAAACAGGAATCATTTCCTTATGAATGTCCTTTGCAGGCAGTCCTTTTGCCCACAAAAACGCACAACAGCACGTTGATCTTTGGTTGTACACTCCGTAAGCACAGACGCCATTTTGTTTATGCTCTGCGCATGCGCATGAGACACCTAGCGCCATCTGACGAACGGAAATATAAAATTCGATGTTGCTGTCATCTAATGACACCTGTAGAAAACACCAACTACATTTACCTGCCATCCAACAGAACTGTGTGACTTACTTATTGACTCGCTATCGCATGTGGACGTCTCGACATGTTCTAGTATGTGTTATTAAATTTAGCTTCCATTTTTACGAACACTGTGTAGGGCCGGGGGAGGGGAAATTTATAGGGAAGAATTACGAAAGGGGGGGGGGGGGGATGACATTCTGAACATATGGTGAAGGGTACATGGGCCAAAAAAGGTTGAGAACCACTGGTTTATGCAGATCAGCAAGCAAATCCTCTTACATGCAAGAGGTGACAAGCAACTAGGCCGAACGATATTGATCTCTTACCTGCAGAAACACACGGTCTAATCCTGGATAAGACAACATATTTGTTTATATATCCTAGAACAAATATCACGGAAACTTCACATCCCACGTAAGACAATATATTTTTATCTTTCGAAGATCAAATTTCGCGGACATCTCTCACGTACATTGCAGACAGACAGCTTTTATCCGTAAACGTCCAACATAACCCGCCAACTAGGCATGTTACAGGTGAAATAGTGATGTATATCTCAAATTGCTTACATTAACAGAATTTACTTTTACCATCCCTATTCAGATTGTGCGGCTTATAATTAATTACACGTGCAATTAAACACATGTCAAGTCGATAACAAGGAAACAGATAAGTAACGTTTACATATATTTTCATGTCTAGTTTTTCATGTAGTTATTTCTTTGTATGCTTGCTTGCTTGTGTTCATTGGCTTGAGCTGCCAACGCAAAGTCCTGTATGTCGGATGAAGGCATCCTGTTGTCCAACATACAGGACCTGAGGTTTGCGTGAGTATCCGTTGTCCCATGTCTGGCTTATTGGTGTGCAGACTGGTGTTTCCTCGCCATACAGGCAGACACTCTCCGACTTCGGAGGAATCGGCGATCCTATTGACTTCAGCCAGGACCCCAAAGGGACCTGTTGCCCAGGACGCTCGGCGAGGACGCGTCAATAGGTGTTGTCCAGTATATAACCCGGCCCTGGTGCATTGGAAACAACTCTGCGTCCCATTTCTTTGTATGTTTCTGTGCTAACGAAGGCTTTAACCGCAACGTTAATTTTGTTAGTTGTAATCGTGGTTAGCAGGGTAGGGGTATCCCCTATCAAAGGGGATGTAAGACACCTCATTTCCTCCGTTAGTCTACGCGACACCCTTGGGCAATGTGGAGTACCCGTTTAGCATCCCCCTCCCTCCCCCAATCAGGGTTACGTACAGCCAAATAAGCAGGTGGTGGATGGAGTGTGAGAGTAGCCGACAGATTGTTGTTGGTTATAGTCTGCACTTCGCGGCGATAGGCAGATGATCTCATCAGTAGAGACGATGGCTATGGCCACCAACTAGTACAGTCACTGCCCAGAAAGAAAGCAACGGCAAACTATCTTCTGCCAAACTTGCCAAGAAACCCTAGCAACTATGAAATGCATCCATACAAGATATGCATATGAAGAAGGGTGGCTATTAAAAACGATAAAACAAAGAACATTGAAATATTTTGGACACTTGAAACGCCATAATAATTTGGAGAGACCAATAATGGAGTGGTAAATGCCCGGAAAGAGAGGAAGAGGAAGACCAAAGAGAAGATGGGTACTGGATGTGGCGGGTGATCTCCAGATGAATGTATCGGACGCGGGACATCTTGCTTATGACCGAGAAGTTTTCCGGAATGTTGTTATGGGAGCGAGGCTCTGCAAAGGACATGCTACTGAATGAATGAATGAATGAATGATTGTGTTCTAGTAAAGCTGACTGATTCTACCTTCTCATTGTCGTCACGCTTCACACGCGTGAGACGGGACTGTTTCCGGATCCGGTCAGGGATATGCACTACTGACAAGCTCAAATGAGGGCGAAACTCGAATATAGTGCTTCCATATTGACGTGGATAGGCCTTAGGTTCATACCAAAATGCGATCGGCGTTGCCAGTAGTGGGTTGTGCTCAATATTTAAACTTCTCATTGTCGTTGATTCACTATCTGCGGTTTGTAATGATCAAGATACTGCATTAATAAGTCCACAAACAAATAAACGACCCTTCTACGCCAATTAATAATCATTGGGTACATGGTGCCAGGTCATAATTCCATAGACCAATCTGTACGAGGTGGGTCATGTGGTCAGTACCACGACGGCCTCATTTACTTCCCAAGACATTTTTGGTACATATTTTAGGCATGGTCGACCTGGGAGACAAACCAGTTATATTTTAAAACCCCCCCCCCCCCCCCCCCCCCGATGCATATTGAACCGATGACCAACAGGTCGGCAGTCGAGTGTCTAGCCACTGTTCTACCGGGGCTTCCATTGTATTCGTGTTACATATTGCATTTGCGAACTTGTCAAAGCTCGGCTGACACATTACATGTTGAATCATAACCAGTGAATTGATATATATATATATATATATATATATATATATATATATATATATATATATATATATATATATATATATATATATATTTTGGGTCGGGGGGGGGGGGGGTCCCCTCGCTGGCTTTGAACTCAAACATAGTTCATACACGCCCTACTACTTCTAGTGAGCTGGACTGAGTTTTGCGCGTGGATTAGCTTTCCCTGTTACCAGAATTCCTCGCTATCAGGCGAACGCACTTAAACTTCTGATGTATTATATTATTAATATTATTATTAATTTAGGTCCCAAAGTCAAGGACGAGAAGACAATATTTTAGTCCAGCTGACCAGTGTAGGGGTTGAACCCGCTTTCTCGGCATCAGCACACCAGAAATTTAAGAGCAAACTCTCCTATCCATCCACCCATGCTAACCTCCATAATGTGATCTATTTGGGAACAACTGCTGGAAATAACAATATATTCATATTAACTCATTAAATGCCACGGGATGTTTAATCGTCTTAAACGAATTCCCCTATTTGCCAATGGCTTATTCACGGTAGGTTTCCTTATGCAACCCCCTTTAATTTGATATACAACACAAAATGTCAGCTACCATATTACCAACTATGTCATAACTGTGACACGCCCCTACTTCCCATTTTCCGCTATCTATTGTTTGTTTGCCGGCTTCGTGACTTAGAGGTTATGACTTTTCTCCGTAATCTCGTATACTCTCGTCGGTAACGTGATGACGGTTAGAATCAGCAGTGGTTCGATCGCATCGGTAACTTACGGGGTATGTGAGCCGGACCGCTCAGAAATCAATGGCAAACTACTGAGCGTAATCTTGCCAAGAGATCAACATACAGCTGAAAGATGCTGGTGTTGACAGCTATGTCCTATAAAGGATATGCACCAAAAAAAAATTGTTTGTTTGGTCCAAACCTACTTTTTGTACGGCCAACCAAACTGCAAAACTCAAATCACTGTCCACACTGGCAGTGGGGTCGGCCATGGTGGACCACTATGGGCCGAAAGGCACATGGTTGAACTAAAGGTGAAGTGTGTGTGGGTGGATGGGGATGTGTGTGGGTGGGTGGGGTGTATGTGGGTGGGAGGGGAATGTGTGGGTGGGTGAAGGATGTGTCTCATAACATTGCAATATGCATTGTTTATGTTTACAACATTCATTTGGCAATGTATTCTCCTATGTGAATGTATCATGCACTATTGATGATTGAACGATGAGTGATTGGAAGGGCCGACTGTAAGACGGGCCTGCGTGCCCATTTTGTAACCCTTTTAAAATAAAGTTGAATAAATAAATAAATAAATAAATTGCCAACAACAAAATCAGGCGGCTCTTGCTTGTGGGGGAACCTCGAGTCTTTAAAAATAAAATTGCAAAGCAATGTTTACTTGTATCTAAATATGGCGCACTGTGGCTGGGTGTGTGAATGTCTTCTTGAACCATACTGCTGGCGGGAGAATAAAACATAAGATGACACTAAAGAGAAGACTAACTTGGTCAACAAACTCCAAAAGAAGTCGGATGTGACGGTCGAAAGGAACAAATATCGCAGCTCTGCTGTAAACTGACACAACGCAATTACGTGCAAAACAAAACAATATCGGACGAATGACGGAAAAAAAGAAGATAATCACATTGGGGGGGGGGGGGGGGGGGCGCACAGAGTCGTAATTTCTATTTAGAATACCTTCACTTAATTACAATGACTTACAAGTATACATAAATTAGGAAAGGAACAACGTTTATCTTGTCTGCTCATCAAGAGAATAAAACTGAATTGAAAAGATGAAGTGAAAAACTCAAATTGCAAAATAAAGTGTTAAGAACATGCAAGTCCTACAATGACGTGGACAAGGCCCTAGGTTCGTACCGGAATACGATCAGCGTTGCCAATAGTGGGTTGTGCTCAATCTTTAAATCTCAAATCCCGAAACAACCAAATAAATCAAGTCCTACAACATTCCTGTATATCTGGTTTGTTTGTTGAGTTGAGTTGAGTTGAGTTGAGTTAAGAACCGACATCACTGCACTGCCGATCCCTCGCAATCTCATTCTTTCCACATATGGGTTCTCAATCTGTTCCTCCGCCTTCTCCACCTGGTCCCACAAGCGCACGACCACTTCCCCCTTGTCCATAGGCAAATTACCACCAAGAGGTGAATTCCCTGATAGCCTATCAGCCTGTTCATTCCCCCGTACCCCCGCATGGCCACGGCAAAATATCCATACAATTCTCACAATCTGTGACCTCTGAAGCGACGAGAGCCATTCCACACGAAACATTCCTGTCTCCACCTTACTAAGCATACTCTTTGAATCCGTAATGAATACAACGTGTGTTGCAGTAGTCTCCTCTAGCCACCGGAATGCCGCTGTTACTGCCTCCACCTCCATTCTTATGCTGGAGGTCGTAGTCTCATATGCCAGACTCTCCTTTTTCAAAACTCGTCCATTAGCCTTTACAATAAAGCCCTAGCCACTACGTCTGTTTCTCACCACTGACCCATCGGTGTAGATGGCTATGTCACCTTGATGTGTGTTGCTCTGGATCAGCTGTTGCACTTCAAACTCAGTGCGGCCCGCTGCCCATTCTCTGTACTCACGACCCAGTGTTATTATTACATTGTGCCAGTCCGTCATGCCTTCCGGAAGTTCAACCCACTCTCTTTCACGATTAATGGTCTCTAGATCACACACCAGCTCTAGTTTGTTTACAACCGGAAGCGAAGGTTCTTATAGGGAAACAGAGTGCGCAATTATTGATTGGTGTACGCCTGAAGCGAATCATGGGAACTTAGCAGCCAATTGAGGAATTATATGTAAGCTCTATAAATGTGGTTTGTAGAAGAATCTTGAGAAATCGTGGGTGGATAGAAAGAGCAATGAAGTGTCTTGAAAGAAGTCACAAGAGAACTGGTTACTTGTATCAGACGAAGGTAGTCAGTATTCTATGGGCATGTCACGAGAAGCGGTAAGCTAAGTATGTCATCACAACAAGAAGGCTTGGGAGGGGAGGGGGGGGGGGCAATGAAGACGAAAAGAGAAGATGCTGGCAAGTCTGTCATCATGGCATGGATGAAAGTTGGTATAAGTTAATTATTGGCAGCACAAGAGACAGAAGGATATAAGAATATGTAAACCTTGCAGAGGTTGCCAATGATAAAGATCTGCAGGTTTTCAAATCTTAAGACAAAGGCAAAGGCCAAGAGAAGCAGGTGAAGACCAAGAGAGAAAACGCTAGTCAATTTGGCATTATTGGAATGAAGGAAGATTGCTATTTGAAATGACTGGCAGTACAGAATACAGAAGGCTATAGGCAGACATAACGACCAACGCCACACCGCATGAATTAGCAGCAGCCGCAGCAGCAGCAGACGAAGAAGAAGAAGAACAACAACAACAATAATCACAACCACAACCACAACAACAAGAGAAGAAAAAACACGGGAAGAACAAGAACGGGAAGAACAATAAGAACAAGAAGAGTCAAAAGTTTCGGGCATTTAGTGGCTGGCCGAGTGGCTAGCATGTCGGATTCGCCTTCGGGAGACCCGGGTTCGAATCCTTGGTAAGGTGTGGAGTTTTATTTTTCTGTCGGGGGCAAAAAGAAAACTCTAACCTGCACAGTTCGCGGCAACTGCACTAGACCAGGCGGCCTTAATTCCTCGGGCTCAAGACCTCCCTGCCATACACAGCAAGGTACTATATTGGCAGTAAATGACAGTTGAGAGTATAAACCTCCCCTACAGCCCGTGACACGTAAAACTCCGGGGAATATGTCCGAGAAAATGAAGACGGTCGGAAGCCCTAACCATTTGGGAATTGTAAATCGTTTGCAGTTTAGTAGAAGCTACGGAGTTTAGTCTTCCACATGGTTCATTACTGGGCAGGTCACGATCGATCGTGGCCCAGTTATCCTGTCGTGTGTCAGTTTCAGAGCAAACCCCACCGGGAGGTCGAGGGAAGCCTTGGTTTTGGGGATATACAACGCTGCGACCTCGGCGACTCATCTTGCAGTCTGTTCTTTAATATATGTACAAAGGACAAGTTGTTATTCAGGGAACCAGGGAAGGTCGTTGCGTTTACAGCAATAAAAAGTAAGATCTCTTTGGTAAGATGATCGGATACTAGTTTTCTCAGATAAGGGCAAAAATAAAAATGAGTTTATAGACGATCTTCTGAAAATATAAATGTAAAGGACCCGTTTCTAAGCCTCCGGGGGAGGGGGGGGGGGGGGGGGAGGGGTGTCAGGTGTGTCGGACTTCGGCATGCGTTTGTGTCACGTTTACATCCTCTAGAGCTAGACAGATCCCGTCCAAGGTTACTGACTCCATTGTACCCGTGGGTAGGTTGGTACTTTTCCTCTAGAGCTAGACAGATCCCGTCCAAGGTTACTGACTCCATTGTACCCGTGGGTAGGTTGGTACTTTTCCTCTAGAGCTAGACAGATCCCGTCCAAGGTTACGACTCCATTGTACCCGTGGGTAGGTTGGTACTTTTCCTAATAATTTACCAGCGCGGTGACCATACAGCCTACCTTTGAGAATTCCACTGCATTCAAATATGTTTACGTTCACAACCTGCACACGGAGCTGCCTGTTTTTCGCCCTTATCAAAGGAGGCTAGGCATCCGATCCCACTACCAATAGATCTGGTAATGTAAATAACGGCACCGGGAAAGGGGGGGGGGGGGGGGGGGTGAGAGGAATTCCAACCAATTCTTTGACATTTTTTTTTTCAGTCAAAAATGCAACAACGAAAAATAATAGAATATAAATAAGTACACTAAGACACAACTAAAGACTGTTTCAATTATAATAATCGTTATCAGAGACAACACAGATCTAAAGAAAAACATGAAATTAGACAATATTATTAAAATACAAATCCTTCGTTGTTGGGAAGGCGGCGCAGAAGTTCAGTTGTGAAAGTTGCCAAATAATGTAGACAAAGATGGGAACAGACACAGATATCACAATTAAATTACAAACGGTTAGAGCAGCTTTTATGGCATTGGAAATGAAAACATATTACTAAACTGGTATGAAAAAGTCGTTCAGAAAGCAATGGCAAACTACTGAACGTAAAATTTGCCCAGGAATAAACACCAGCGAAAATGCTGGGGTTGACTGCTACGTCCTGTGAAGGACATGCAACTTCATTCAAAAAAATGAAAGAGTCGTCAAGATGGAGCTCGTGGAGAGAACTAGACAAATGCCAATGAATCAAGCGCAAGAAAAACAATTGCTGGAGTTGGATAGGCCACACATTGAGAAAACCTGAAAATAGTATGACTAGAGGAGCCTTCGTATGGAATATACAGGGCAAAAGAAACAGAAGGAGATTGGGCTAGCTAAGGATAGGGATGAGTTTATTGAGCGCGTGCCCCGCTGAAGAATACAGGGCGAAAGACGAAGATTATTTGAAGAACGTGAACAAGAAAGCGGGACAGATTTGGAATCGTAGCTATATTTACTTGATTTATTGTGTCGCCATAGACCACAGACACATGCAATAGGACAGCCACACAACTTGTGTAAACAATTATGATTTGCGACGGTGAATACGTCAAGTTCCCAGCTCTCTAATAATAACAACATGACCCAGTTGAAGCCAAGTCTGGATGACTCATAGGGTTATCTTACAGTCAGCTAGCGAGTGAGAACAGCCGGCATTTAGTGTCCTATCTGTTTGCTACCCCATAAGATACCGGGTTATAATTAAACCATATGCATCGGCGGTGTGGAGTGGGAAACGGCTGGAGAACTATTCACCAGGAACGAGAGACAGTTCCAAATATGAAAGAAGCCTGTAAAAATAACGCGTCTGCTAATCTTAAGTTACAAGGTCAATGACAATGAAGTAGTGATATACAGTGACGTCGCAAAGTGTACGGCGTATGAATACATTGCTAATTATCCAGCATTGACTTGCATGAGAAATGAATTCACAGCCATTGGCGGGTAGCAATACTTTTGAAGAAAGGCAGGGGAAGACCAACAGAGAAAATGTCGGACAGTTTGACATCATGGCAAGGAGGAACGTCGGTATCAGAAGAGATAGAAAGAAGGCTGTGGACAGACATGATCACCAAAGCCACACTATAATAAGACTGGCGTACACGAGACAGAAGGCTGTGGACAGATATCACCAAAGCCACACGACATAGACTACAAGAAGAAAAAGAAAATGTGTAGCAATAAACGGAATGTAAATAAATAGGTGTTTAGAGGACTAATGGCTAACGATATAACATTTTAGTGTTTAGTTGGCCGAGCATAGAAGCACACTTCAGCCAGGGACTGTCGTCTTTTGGAACCAGCAGATTCAAATCCCAATATGTATGCAGCCTATTATTATTATTATTATTATTATTATTATTATTATTATTATTATTATTATTACTATTTACGTTGGCTCGCTTTGAACTCGAGCGTAGTTTACACATGTGCTAGTACGAGTGCACTGGACTGATTTTGCTTGAGGGTGAGCCTTTCTTATTATCAGTGTCCCTCGCCATCAGACAACCCCTCTCACACTTCAGAGGTACTTGTAGTTTACGTCCCCAAGTCGAGGTCGCGAAGTCACCATTTAAGTCCAACTGACCGGTGTGTGGACAATTGTTTAGTGCAGGAGAGTCTGGCATATGATAGCACAGCATCTGGTCTGAGAATGGAGGTGGAGGCAGTCACTGCAGCGTTTCGCTGGCTGGAATGTAACGAACTCACAGAGCATGCTGAGAAGGGTGAAGTCAGGTTTGTTTCAAGGAGCATCCGTTGGATCTTTTCCCCAGAGCATGCTGGTGTGTTGGGGAACGAGCAGGCGGACAATTCGGCTGGACCGGCATCTGGTTAGGGTAGTGGTGCATTATAAAGCAGATGTGGTCTGGGCCTTTGGGATCTTGTGTACAGAGCAGAAGAACAGATAGATCATCAAAGCTTGGCGATAATGGTGTTGCAGGAAGTGACCAGAGGATCTGCCCGACACTCAGGATTCAGAGGAAAGGCCAGGCGACATTTAATCGGAGTACTACTGGTACCATTAGTATTGGAACTCTTCGCTGGCTGTCGATGATGATGTCAGAGCACGTATGGTAACGTCAAAATACTAAAATGTCAGTTCTTAACTCAACTCAACTCAACTGCTTTCCGATCGGGTGGGAAGGAAATCAACATGTAACCCAGAAATGTAACGCCGTTTTTCTACATAGGAACTAGAGCCATGACGAAGAAGTCAAAACGCCGCTGTAATCAGTACCAACCAGCAACACAATAGTTTCCAGTGTCACTAACTTCACATGCAACCTGACAAGCTGTGCGAATGAACTATTCGGCAATTGTTCACCTGAAATACGATGCCAGACAGCTGTCTACAGAAAATGTGTATACAAGAAAGGCTACGCTTGGCTGCCATTGTATTTGAGTATATCTACAGTAGGAATGTATCAGCCCATCCAGTATAAGCCAAGAACAATGAAATAGGTTGGTTGCCATTGTATTTGAGTATATCTACAGTAGGAATGTAACAGCCCATCCAGTATAAGCCAAGAAAAATGAAATAGATTCAATGGAAGGGCAGACGTGTGCGGCAGACGTTGTACAACGTACGAGGTTGAATGTCGTTGCGGTCATGGACTGTGGGAGGTTAATAATATGTCGGGAAGTTTGTTTGCGAATCATGTGAAAGATTGTGAGGTTCCAGTCGTTTTTTTTTGTTTTTTTTTAAATGTTATTGTAAATTTAACGCAAGCGTAGTCTTTTACGCGTACTACTTATTACTGCTAGTTTACTGTATTGATTTTTACGTATGGATTAGCTTTCCATTTTAACCAATGTTCCTCGCCATTAGGCGAACCCACTCCGACTTCAGAGGGACTTGTTATTTACGTCCCCGAGTCAAGGACGAGACGTTAACATTTTAGTTCAACTGACCAGTGTAGGAGTGGGACCGAGTTGAACACCTTACTGAAGATTCGAACTCGGGTCTCCCGAAGGAGAGCCCGGCAGTCTTGCCACTCAGCCAGCCGCTCCGCTAACCAATCAACCAACAACATTTCCATCTCAATAATCAAACCAAACAATAAACAATAAACCCAGCCAAACAATCAACCAAACAATCAGCCAAATAATCAACCATAACAAAAGCCAAACAATCAACGAAATTAGCAACAAGCTAATAAACCAACATAACAAACAACCACTTAGTAAAAGACAACCAACAAACCAAGCTATCATGCATTCAATCAATCAACCACCCAACCAGACAAACAACCAGCCAAGCAGTCGTGCATTCAATCAATCAGCCACCCAACTAGTCAATCAACCACCCAACTAACAAACAACTAACTAAACAACAAATCAATTAACCAAACACCAAAGCAACCAAATAAACAAGCAAACAACTAACCAAGCAACACATTAACCAACAAAACAACGAAATAAACAACCCATCAAACAAACAGCCACCCAACCAAACAGCTCTTTTCTCTCTGGACCGTGTCGGCTCCATGATAATCACAGACCGAAACGACATTCCACTCTGTAATTCATCATACCCTCGCATATTTTCTGACATATTTCCCCTCGCTCGACCCTCGCACACTTCGCCACACATGCAATCATGCCCGCCCAATATCACCGTATAATAAACACATATTAGATACTTCACATGTATTGTATAAAACACGTTAGACATTTCACATACATTGACATACATCTGTACCCACGCTTACGGTCGCTTGTGCGTGGTTCGTCTGCTTGTTGCACACATCTAGCCTGTATTTTTTGCATCTTGATGAAAACACAAGTATTACAACTACATACAGGTGAGGAAATCCCACGGTAAATGTTGCCGTAGAAGTGTGAAGTACTCCTCCTCCTTCTCCTCCTCCTCCACCGCTCCTCCTCCTCCTCCTCCTCGTCCTTCTTCTTCTTCTTCTTCTTCTTCTTCTTCTTCTTCTTCTTCTTCTTCTTCTTCTTCTTCTTCGTCTTCTTCTTCTTGCCTACGCTGTATAGGGTGTTGGTCATCTTGTCTGTCCACAGAATTCCATCTCGTCTACTACCACTCATTTCTGATACCGATATTCCCCAATGCCATGATGTCAAGATTTTTAGCATTCCCTCTCTTCCCTCTCTCCCTCTCCCCATCTCTCTCTCTCTCTCACGTTTAAATATATTACACATTCCGAAGCCTAGGATTGACTTATACAAAACAAGCTTAAACGTACTCTGCAGCTCAGCTGTGGAACAATCTTCCACAAGAAATCAAACACATCACCAATCCCTATTCATATAATCGCAAATTACTCGAACACTATCTCAGTACGGATTATCTTCCCCCTTAATAATAGAGATAATAATAATAATAACAAAACCCTAGTATAACAGCCAGTCCCCTTTTGGTAGGCCAGTATATTCCACATGGCTAATAACAAGTGTCAGACCATTATCTAATATTACTGTGTCGTGTAGTTTTGATGTTCGCATTTTGCCCATGCCTTTATAATGCATATCTTTTATATTGATGCTGTTCTCTGTTAGCCTTGAATGATGAGTGAATGAAATAATGTATGAAAGAGAGTGATAGAAGGGCAGAATGTTAGACGGGCCTGCGTGCCCAATTCTTAACCCTTTGAAAATAAAGTTTGTTCGTTCGTTCGTTTGTTCGTTCGTTCGTTCGTTCGTCTCTCTCTCTCTCTCTCTCTCTCTCTCTCTCTCTCTCTCTCTCTCTCTCTCTCTCTCTCTCTCTCTCTCTCTCTCTGCCTCTCACCTCTGCCCCATCTTGTCCATTGTCACGAAATTCTCCAGCGTTCCTTTTCTCGTGGCACTCCCAAAGAATGTGGACTGTCTGTTCCGAGTAACCCGTTCTCTTAGTGAGTTAACTCCTTTCATGATATCTTCATAACTTTTTCTTTTTAAATCTGTCTGTGACGCATATTGATCTATACCTGTTGATCAGTGATGAGAAACAAATGGAGTGGTTGGGGTTTCATTGGACGATTCTTGAAAAAGGAGAGTATGGCATATGAGGCTACGAACTCCAGCATAAGAATGGATGGTGGAAGCAGTCACAGCGGCATTCCGTTGGTTAGAAGAGACCACTGCAACACACATTGTCTTGATTACGGACTCAAGGAGTATGCTTAGTAAAGTGGAGAAAGGAATATTTAGTGTGTAATGGCTCACCTCGCTTCGGAGGTCACAGATTGTAACAATTGTATATATTTTTTGCCCTGGCCATGCGGGAGTGCAGGGGAATGAAGAGGCTGATAGGCTAGCAGGGAATGCACTGCAACATACGCCTGTGAGACCTGGACACTTACTAAACAAGCTGAACAGCGCATATGGAATATAAATGTTTATAGACGGGTTCTAAGAATATCCTGTATACAGACAAGAACAAATGCATCCATACGACAAGAGATGAATAACTGAAGAAGGTTGGCTGCTATAACGATAAAACAAAGAAATAAAAAATTGAAATATTTTGGTCACTTGAAACGTCACAACAGTTTGGAGAGAACAATAATGGAGGGGAAGAGAGAAAGAGGAAGGCCAAAGAGAAGATGGGTGCAGGATGTGGCGGATGATCTCCAGATGGGTGTATCGGACGCGGGACATCTTGCTTATGACCGTGAAGTTTTCCTGACGGTTGTTATGGGAGCGAGGTTCTGCAAAGGATATGCTACTGAATGAATGAATGAATGAATGTAGCTTTACGAAACACAATTGCCGAAAACACGCGACGTTGTGGCCTTCATCCGCAAAGTACACAAAACACAATATAATAACGGGGATGACACTACAATGACTACATTAAGGCATGAAAAAGACAGCTAACAACGAATTAGAGAAAGTAAATACGCCTAAATCATGAATAAAAACATATAACGATTAACGGGACGAGACAGTACACTTAGTTGCATCTGTAAACATAGTTAAAGTATGAATAAAATTAGTGGAACTGCAGTAAAGCTGTGGAAATGTAAACAAAATACAATAACACAAAGTAATGTGGCTTTACAGAACACAATCTAACACTTCCAGCAGACAGGCCCAGGGCGGTCTACGGACCTTCTTGATCATCTGGTACTGGATAGGACGTTCAGTCTTCCCGGATAAGGGCAAAAACAAAGAAGACCAGCGTACACGCTGTGAACGTTAAAATTCTTTCGGCAGTTGGCAGACTACGACGCTGTCTAGGCTGTTTTTCTTTGTCGCTGAGACGCGTTGAATTCGAGCGTAGTCTAAGTAAGAAAGTATGTTTCACGCTTGGTCAACTACTCACCATTGTAAGTGAGGCATCATTAACCAGGTCTATATTACTCTAATAACAATTATGGTTGGATGGTTGGTTGTTTTCATTGATAGTTTTTTTGGATGGGTGGTTGGTTGGTTGGGTGGTTGGTTGGTTGGGTGGTTGGATGGTTGTTTGGTTTACTGGGTAGTTTATTGGTGATTGGTTGGTTGGGTGGTTTGTTGGTTTTTTTTTTGGTTTTTTTTTTATGATTGGTTGGATTACTGGATGGTTGGTTGGTTTGTTTGTTGGATGTTTGGTTGGTTGGTTTGTTGGATGGTTGGTTGGTTTGTTGGGTAGTTGATTGATGGTTGGTATGTTGGTTTACTGGATGGTTGTGCCATGACCCGATTTAAACAGTGCCGTAAGTCATGACATCGTTCCGAAGGAAAGTATAGTTTGTACACAAGACCGAGAAAAGTGACTCGTTTGTGAGCACTCTTCACACGGCGTGAAAAACGCCAGGATTCTCTCAACAGTAAGCAGAGCGTCTCTTTGAAAGTCATTCTGCGTTGGGCCACGGTCAAGTGTGTACCTGGTCCCTTTGTAAGTTTCTAAGGCCACAGATTGCGTCACTACTATAGTTTTAGAGTAGTGGTGTTGTGTTTATAAATTGTTGGACAACTGCTTGTGTAAATGAAGTGTATTATGTTCGTATAGGAAATAGAATGGCGAAAACACCACCTGAGTCGAGTTGATAAGATTAGAAGATGTATACAGTGTGTTCTAGCAGTTTGTAGTGAGAAAAGCGCAGAGCAACACGTAACCAACACGCAACCAGGTCGACAGCTGTATGCCACTCCACTCAATTATATGAAGTCCTCAATGTAAAACCTGAGGAAGTGAACGAGCTATGGAGAAGAATAAAAGATAAAACCACGGTGTCGGACAGAGAGAAGCCCAGGCAAAATAAACAGTATTCCTACATCAGCGCTGTGATAACAATTATTATTCGCGCTATGGGGTGAACAATTAATTATTATATAATCAACTATTATAATATATATAACAATTATAATATAATCAATGGCAGGTTGGTTGGTTGGTTCATTGATTGGATGGTTGGTTGGATGGTTGGTCGGGTGGTTGGTCGGATGGTTGGTTTGTTGCTGAGTGGTTGCTGGGAGGTATCCTAAAATTTTACAGTACCATTATTAGCCCTAGCCGGCTCCATGGCCGAGGGGTTAGCAGCTTTCTCCGCTAACCCCGAATACCCTCGTCACGTGACGCGACGAGAATTAGCAGTGGTTCAAATCGCAAAAGTGACTTATGAGAGTATGGAGCCGGTCGCTCAGAAAGTCGTGGCGTGCTGATGAGCGTAATCTAGCCTAGGAATCAACATACAGCTGAAAGATGCTGGTGTTGACCGCAATATCCTGAAACAGGATGGAAACGCGGGAAAAAAAAAAAAAAAAAAATTATTAGCCCTAACCCTGGATACCGCATACCAGACTGTAGCAGCCGTTTTCAACATGAACACGGCGGGGCGCCCTGGGGAACCATTAATGACGGTCAGGGGCGCCTTGAATGGACGACTCCGTATTTAACTGCAAAATAAAAACGAATATATCTGTGCTATTTTCTCTTTTATAGATCGGGTTCTCAAAGCGCATTTTATTATTATTATTATTATTATTATTATTATTATTATTATTATTATTATTATTATTATTATTATTATTATTATTATTAAGTAGACGGTACTACCTGCTTTCTGTTAGCGCCGAACGTTGGGCGGCGCTTACCAAACCCGACACCCCACATTGTTCCAACGGCTTCGGGCGGAAGAGCGCAATTGGGAGAGTACAAGCCTGGTGCGAGGAAATGCAACCTAAAGACACAGTGTCATGGAAGGGCAGACCAGGCCCTAAGCCTTGGTTGGCGGTTGGTCTAGGAACGAAGCTAAGACAGGCGGACAATTAGAGCATTGCTTTGCTGATCCGGCAGCTTCTGCAGCTTGTCTTGTTCCAGATGTAGAGGTGTTACCTTTCCTCTGGAGTGAACTAGTCAGGCCGAGAGAGGGATCATGCTACATGGGCAACACATGATCTCTATATTTTAGCCCAGGCTTTGTGCTATGGAGAGGCAATAACTCCATCCCTTACAAACTATCGTCTGTCAAGACGGCAAGGTGCCAATGAATGATTGTTATTTTGTAATTATTTATTTATTATATTATTTTGTAAATATTAATTTGTAATTACCACGTGTTCACATGCACCCACCGCTTTTCTTCTGCTTACACAATGGTTTGCTAAATGTGGAAACATCGCTGGAGTTGACACAGAGGAAATAAATTATGTTAAAATGTGTGAAACATGATCTGTATACCAGTTATCCCACAAAGAGATTAAGTTAGGCTAAACATGGAAACATCGCTAGAAATGAATATGCCAGTTGTCAAAAAAGAGGGAATAAGTTAGGTTACATTTGGAAACATCGCTAGAGTTGTATACCAATTATCCCACAGAGGGAATGAGTTAGGATGAATGTGGAAACATCGGTAGAGTTGTATACCAGCCATCCCACAGAGGGGATAAGTTAGACTGAATGTGGAAACATCGCTGGAGTTGTATACCAATTATCTCATAGGGGGAATAAGTTAGGCTAAATGTGGAAACATAGCGGGAGTTGTCTACCAGTTATCTCACAGGGGAAATAAGTTAGGTTAAAATTGGAAACATCGCTGGAGTTGTCTACCAGTTATCTCACAGGGGGAATAAGTTAGGTTAAATGTGGACACATCGCTGGAGCTGTATACCAGTTACCTCGCAGGGGAAATAAGTTAGACTGAATGTAGAAACATCGCTACAGTTGTCTACCAGTTATAGCACACAAGAAATCCGCAGAAAGAATGTAGCTGGATAGGAAAGACGTGGGCACGCAAAGGTTGAACACCGCTGGACAACATTGTCAACATGTTTGTAGGCTTCTATGTGACACTCACAGTGAAAACAATGGGTGCGGCGTATAGATTAAACCACCGTCGTTTGCGGATGTGCAGATGTGTTGACAGTAGTGTCAAGTACGGGTTGAGCCAATAAGCAGTGGTTGTTGTGGTAAGTGACAGATTCCAGGCGAGCTCCGTGGCGTAGTTGTGTGCGGATGCTCTATTTGTGCATGATACCTGTCTGTTTTTTTTTCCTCCTTGTAGCCTCTCTCTTGTAGAGTGTTTAGTTGTGCACCTCAAAGGTCAGCGTGTCCGACTTGGGCATGTTTTAGGTGATGTTTGCTTCCTCTAAACAGATCCCATTCAAAGCTAACTCCATCTGTTGTGGGTAGGTTATCTTCTCTAACAATCTTACCAGGGAAGTGACCTCGCGACCTACTCTTTGCGAGTTTCTGGATTTTTTTAGCAAGGGGAGGGGGGGGGGGGGCTGTTTTTCGAAATTGTATGAGAAGACTATGTATCCAATTTCATTGCCCGCGAGATAAGGGGGACGTGTGATATCACTAGATACCACTTGTTCTGGTACAAATGCTTATCCCTCCATGTTGGGATTCGAATCCGGCTCCTTGTGAGCCTAAGACGGATAGTATAATTTCTGCTTGCGCGCGCGCTTGTGTGTGTGTGTGTGCGCGCGTGCGTGTGTGTGTGTGTGAGGAGAAGAAACGAGCAGCCAGAGGAGGTGCTGGAGCGGACCCATAAAAAACTCACAGTATTCTCCTCGGAAAAGGACTGGCTTGTTGTTATGGGTTGGAGGCTAGTAAAGTTCATGATTACAACTACTCGTCTTGGAGCTAAGACGTCAAGCCATTTTATGTTTATACAATATTCCTCTGCATTTGATTGTTGATATAAATTGCTGTGTTTTCTGTCTGTCTGTCTGTCAATTTTTCTAGTCTCTATATATCCGTCCATCGGCCCGTCTGTCTGCTTTCCTGTCCGTCCATCCACCCGCTCGTATGTAAGCAGGCAAATCGGCAGGAATGTAGTAGGTAAGTAATTAGGTAGATATGTTGACAGACACACAAACATATAAATAGTGATATCATACATTCAGGCATTTAGTGGTATGTTTTGTGTCGGACCTAGCATACATTCCATAGACGGCCTCTGATAACTGACAATGCCTGCTGCTGACCTATGCGTCACGTGACGTGATTGGAAAGGTGGAGGCGGAACAGGAGGCGGGATGGATGCTAGACATCGGATCTGTCCACGCGACTAAGAGTGCGGAGGTAAGTGGGTCAAGGTAGGCAAGGGGCACTGTGAAATATGTCAAGATATAGGAGATGATAGAGCTGTTGTCATTCCACTCCCACGCAAGGGTGTCTGAACAATCTTCTAGCATTTACTGATAAAAGGTTAGTGGAAAAGGGCATAGAGAGAGTGAGAGACAGAAAGAAGGGCTAGAGAGAGAGAGAGAGAGAGAGAGAGAGAGAGAGAGAGAGAGAGAGAGAGAGAGAAGAGAGAGGCAATAGAAAGAGAGGCGAGAGAGAGGCACGAGAGAGACAGACACAGTCAGACAAACAGACAGACAGAGAATGTCAAATAGTGACACAGTTTGAGAGAGAGAGAGAGAGAGAGGAGAGAGAGAGAGAGAGAGAGAGAGAGAGAGAGAGAGAGAGAGAGAGAGAGGGGCAGGCCGTGACTCACAGGGTTGAAGCAGAGAGAGAATGTGTGACATAGACAGACAGATAGATAAACGGATGAACACAAATACATACGTAAACTGACGAACGGACAGACGGACTTACGGGCAGCCAGATAGAACGAAAGAACGAACGAACGAACGAACGAACGAATGATCTTTATTTTAAAAGGGTAACAAAATTGGACACGCCGGCCCGTCTTACATTCGGCCCTTTCGGTGACTCATCTTTCATTCATCAAATGTGCATGTTACATTTACATAGGAAAACAAAACATTGTCAAATTGATTTTGTAAGCATAAACAATGCATATTACGCATGATACATTCACATGGGAAAAAAACATTGTCAAATGAAAGTTGTAAACATAAACAGTGCATATTGCAATGTTGAGAGACACATCCCCCATCCACCCTCACACCCCGCAGCCACCCACATATCCCTCAGCCACCCACACATCCCCCACCCACCCACACATACCTCCACGCACTCACACAGACTCAGGCAAACATACATGCCGCCACCCACCCACCGATTCCCCACCCACATACATTTCCCCACCCACACATACATCCCCCACCCACCCACACGCACACACCCACCCACATATTCTCCACCACCCACTCACACACCCGCAACCACCCAGCAAAACACACATCACAAAACCACACACACACACACACGCACACACACACACACACATACCCCCGTCAACCTACACATCCCGCACCTATCCATACATACATCCTGCACCCTCACAATTTTCCCCACCCACCCACACACACATCAGCCAACCTACATCCACTCACCCACCCAATATCAAAGGACGAATAGGCGGGCAGACATGCACACAGACAGGCATACGCACGGACGGAGAGGCAAAGGAAGGTATATAGATGGAAGGAAGATGGAAAACAGAATGGGTCGGCGGAAGATGGGGCGAGCGACGGGGGATGTAGTAAAACCAACGAAGAGGGGTATATCAAAGTTGAAGACAACATTTGTTTTGAAAAGAATGTTTGATTTAGGAAGAGTTGCAGCAAATTTTTGGTTCAGATATAGTTGCAGTAATGTTTGATTTAGACATAGTTGCAGTAATGTTTGATTTAGACATAGTTGCAGTAACGTTTGATTTAGACATAGTTGCAGTAATGTTTGATTTAGACTTAATTGTAGTAATGTTTTATTTAGACATGGTTGCGGCAATGTTTGATTTAGACATAGTTGCAGTAATGTTTGATTTAGACATAGTTGCAGTAATGTTTGATTTAGACATAGTTGCAGTAATGTTTGATTTAGACATAGTTGCAGTAATGTTTTGATTTAGACATAGTTGCAATAATGTTTGATTTAGGACATAGTTGCAGTAATGTTTGATTTAGACATAGTTGCAGTAATGTTTGATTTAGACATAGTTGCAATAATGTTTGATTTAGACATAGTTGCAGTAATGTTTGATTTAGACATAGTTTGCAGTAATGTTTGATTTAGACATAGTTGCAATAATGTTTGATTTAGACATAGTTGCAGTAATGTTTTATTTAGACATAGTTGCAGTAACGTTTGATTTAGACATAGTTGCAGTAATGTTTGATTTAGACTTAATTGTAGTAATGTTTTATTTAGACATGGTTGCGGCAATGTTTGATTTAGACATAGTTGCAATAATGTTTGATTTAGACATAGATGCAGTAATGTTTGATTTAGACATAGTTGCAGTAATGTTTGATTTAGACATAGTTGCAGTAATGTTTGATTTAGACATAGTTGCAATAATGTTTGATTTAGACATAGTTGCAGTAATGTTTGATTTAGACATAGTTGCAGTAATGTTTGATTTAGACATAGTTGCAATAATGTTTGATTTAGACATAGTTGCAGTAATGTTTGATTTAGACATAGTTTGCAGTAATGTTTGATTTAGACATAGTTGCAATAATGTTTCATTTAGACATAGTTGCAGTAATGTTTGATTTAGACATAGTTGCAATAATGTTTGATTTAGACATAGTTGCAGTAATGTTTTATTTAGACATAGTTGCAGTAACGTTTGATTTAGACATAGTTGCAGTAATGTTTGATTTAGACTTAATTGTAGTAATGTTTTATTTAGACATGGTTGCGGCAATGTTTGATTTAGACATAGTTGCAGTAATGTTTGATTGAGACATAGTTGCATCAATGTTTGATTTAGACATAGTTGCAGTAATGTTTGATTTAGACATAGTTGCAATAATGTTTGATTTAGACATAGTTGCAGTAATGTTTTATTTAGACATAGTTGCAGTAACGTTTGATTTAGACATAGTTGCAGTAATGTTTGATTTAGACTTAATTGTAGTAATGTTTTATTTAGACATGGTTGCGGCAATGTTTGATTTAGACATAGTTGCAATAATGTTTGATTTAGACATAGATGCAGTAATGTTTGATTTAGACATAGTTGCAGTAATGTTTGATTTAGACATAGTTGCAGTAATGTTTGATTTAGACATAGTTGCAATAATGTTTGATTTAGACATAGTTGCAGTAATGTTTGATTTAGACATAGTTGCAGTAATGTTTGATTTAGACATAGTTGCAATAATGTTTGATTTAGACATAGTTGCAGTAATGTTTGATTTAGACATAGTTGCAGTAATGTTTGATTTAGACATAGTTGCAATAATGTTTGATTTAGACATAGTTGCATTAAATGTTTGATTTAGACCATAGTTGCAATAATGTTTGATTAGACATAGTTGCAGTAATGTTTTATTTAGACATAGTTGCAGTAACGTTTGATTTAGACATAGTTGCAGTAATGTTTGATTTAGACTTAATTGTAGTAATGTTTTATTTAGACATGGTTGCGGCAATGTTTGATTTAGACATAGTTGCAGTAATGTTTGATTGAGACATAGTTGCATCAATGTTTGATTTAGACATAGCTGCAGTAATGTCTGATTTATACATAGTTGCAGTAATGTTTAACTCAGGCAGATTTGCAGTAATGCTTGATTCAGACAGAGTTAAAGTACTGTTTGGGTTAAAGTAAGAATTGTTTAAATGTGAAAGAGCTAATCAAACACTGTGAGCAGAGTTTGTCCATAGGAAGAATTACAACAACACCGACATTTGCATGGGCTAACAATACTCCTGAATGCAACAGGAGGAATTCAGAGGAAACATGCAAAGAAAAAATAAATAATGTACTTAACAAAATCTGTTAAGAAAATCCAAGAGAATACACATCAAAACGTAAAGCATCTCAGAAGGCTGAGTGGGTTCGCCTGATGGCGAGGGACACTGGTAATATGGAAAGCTAATCCACACGCAAAAATCAGTCTAGTAGGCTAAAAGTAGCAGCATGTGTGTAGGCTATCCTTGAGGTCAAGTGAGATAGCGCGCGCGCACGCACGCGCGTGCACACACACACACACACACACACACACACACACACACACACACAGAAGGTACAGTAAACCCAAAAAAATGCGATAACAAGGTGAAGAAAATCAAAGAAGCTACAAATAAAAACATCGAGAATATCAAAGAAACTACAAGTAAATACATTGAGAATATCAAAGAAACTACAAGTAAATACATTGAGAATATCAAAGAAACTAGAAGTAAATACATTGAGAATATCAAAGAAACTACAAGTAAATACATTGAGAATATCAAAGAAACTACAAATTAATGCGTTGAGAATATCAAAGAAATAAAAAGGTGAAGGAAACCATTCAACCAAAAATAATAATAATAATAATAATAATAATAAAAACACTAGGAGGATCAACAAAAAGACACATAAAAACGCTGATTAACCCCCCCCCCCCCCTCGCCTCCTCTCCTCCACCCAATTATTTTTTTAAAAACGCAATGAAATACAAATAACACACATTACTGTTTCTTGTGTTTCTTATAGTGCTGTGTTTTCATTAGCGTATTTTAAATAAATTATAAAAGAGAGAAGATTAACAGATGAACTATGGTAATGCCAGAAGATTTCACAGAGATCTCCAATGGGGCAATACTCACAATAGCATTCAAACAGGCAACATAATACAAAAGAAAGAAAGAAAGAAAGAAAGAAATAGAAAGAAAGAAAGAAAGAAAGAAAGAAAGAAAGAAAGAAAGAAAGAAATTCATCTTTATTTAAAAAGGGTCACAAATTGGGCAAGCAGGCCCGTCTTACATTTTGCCCTTGCAATCTTTCGTTCATCAATAGTGCATGATACATTCACATAGAAAAAAAACAACATTGTTAAATGAATGTTGTAAACATAAACATTGCAAATTACCATGTTATGAGGCACATGTCCCACCCACCCACACATCACCCCACCCACCCACACCCCCGACCACACACACACCTAGGGACACATACATACCCTACCAACCCACCCATCCCCCTTCCACACACATCCCCCACCCACAAACACTTCCCCCACCCATTCCCCCAACCCACACACACTCACCCACCCACACAAACATCCCCTCACCAACCCACACATCCCGCGCCCACCCACATATACATCCAAACCCACACACCACCCCACCCACACATCCCCCTCCCACACGTCCTCTACCCACCCCACCAACACCCCCCCCCCCCCCCCCAACCACCCATCCCCCAGAAAGAAAGAAAGAAAAAAAGAAAGAAAGAAAGAAAGAAAGAAAGAAAGAAAGAAAGAAACCACACCTCAAGAACACAACACAATGTAACAACTTACCATAAAATAAAAGAAGATTGATGCAGCAGACAAACACCGATTTGCTTGACTACTCATGCTGTACAGTAACGCCCTTTAATTGTTTATCTCTATTGTCCTATAGTTTATGTTGAACACGTTTCTATGTCACATCTCCTTATTTACATGTACACCGGAGGATAACTGGTTACTTCTATGATAGCAGAATGTATTCAGGGTGTAAAGCAGGATTTACCAGTAATACTTTATCCGCTCTTTTAGATGAAACATATGACGTGACAGCGCCGAGAAAGGAAATCAATTCCCTAACACACGAAAACCCGAGCCGTACCCAGGCCAGCAGACAGTACAAATGACTAACATTTGAACTTTGATGGTAATTTTCTCCTCTTTCAGTGGAACTAATTTCCAGCGTCTGAAATTAGAAGCAGGATAAAAATAGAACTAAAGTGTGAGTAATATTTGAAAAGGTCGTAAAGAGGTGCAGACAACGACAAGATGGCTGGAGACCTTACTGGAACCACCCTGGCAAGGCTGATGGGAGATCACGTGAGCCACCGTCTAACAGATAAATGTGTTTTTCAAGTGGCATTTGTTGCACCCGGGGAGCCTAATAGACAGACTAATAGTATCGTGGGATTTTAAAAGAAATGTGATAAATGTAAACTCTTGTTAGGGATTTTAATCGATTTGAGACTCCAGTTCACTTTAACGTATTTGGGATGCAAGTGTCTTGTTATAGAAAGTTTAAGGACTTCGGTTCTAACTGTTCCACCGGCTGCGTTGAGACGCTTGTCGCCTCAGGTTTGATAAGGTCCAGTCTTAGAACGTTTGCCTATGAAGAACCGATTTGAAAACTTAGCTATGGGGCGGTTGAAAAGAAGTAGTTTCATCCACCAGGCCAAACAACTCTGCAGAGAAACCATCGATCTTCCCACAGTTGGTATCCCCCTGACAACCATTCCAGAGCGAACCCCGTGGAAAGATGAACATAGAATATCGCTACAAATCCAGTCAAAAGTGAGAGGAATATTTGACAAGGAAGAACAGAACAGTGTACAGCGTAGAACAGCCACTCTCAGCTTCCTTGATGTCGAATACCCACAGGACCTATGGATCCGAGTTTACACAGATGGGTCAGCACAAAATGCTGTTCGAAATGGAGGAGCGGGAGTGTACATAGAATACCCAAATAATACTAGAGACACGGCCAGAATTCCAACAAGAAAGTACTGTCATAACTATGATGCTGAAATTGAGGCAATCAAGATAGCCACAGAGAAATTACAAAATACCAGCCATGGTACACAACCTGTGGTGATATTGACAGATGCAAAATCCGTAATAGAGGCGCTCCTGTCTGGGAAATTGCCAGTTCTGAGGACACTACTTTCTGAACTTAGCAGTCAGCGTAAGATCACGATACAGTGGATACCATCCCACTGTGGAGTACCCGGGAACGACAGAGCTGATCGATTGGCTAAGGAAGGAGCAAAAGAAGAACAACCTGATGTGCCTATTACATACCACCAAAAGAAAAGAATGATCAAATCAGTCAGAAGGCCACTAAACCTTACTCAAGACGACTACCACGTTATGGACAGACCAGAACAGGTAATTCTTCTGCGCCTCAGAACAGGACACAATAGATTACGCAACCACATGTATACAAAATTCAAGATTGGTGACTCAGCCATGTGCACATGTGGTTTGGCGTCGCAGACAGCAGAGCACATACTTCAGGATTGCCCAAACTACAACATATCCAGGCGAACCTTCTGGCCTAGAGAGACAACAGTGGAGGATAAACTCTATGGACCGCTGAATGAACTAAAAAAGACTGTTGGATTCATACAAGAGACAATATTGCAGTTATAAGCATATTTCAGGCGAACGAAAGAAGAAGAAGAAGAAGAAGAAGAACGTTTGCCTTGCATCCCCATACAAACATCATTTTCCCGTATAAAAATCACTTCCCAATATAAACAAAAGTCACATCCCCATATAAAAATCAGATCTCCATATACACAACCCCATTTCCATATAACATAATAGCATTTTACAATAGGATATTACAATAATAATAATAATAATAGCCAGGCTCAATGGCCAAAGGCTTGCGAACGCGGCTCGTGAGCCGGGTACCAGGCGTTCGAAACGCAGCCGCGACCGATTTGTGAAGCAGACAGTGTCGCGTTGCGTTATAGCGTGTTAGTATGGGAGCCGGTCGTTCAGAAAGCAATGGCAAACTACTGAACGTAAAAACTTTCCTAGTACATCAACAGCAGCTGAAAAATACTGGTGGTGACTGCAACGTCCTGCAAGGGTTATTCAGCATAAAAAAAATTACAATACAGCTGTTAGAATATTTTATTACAATGCAGCTGTAAAAATATCATATTACAACACAGCTATAAGCATATCATATTATATTACAGCTATAAGAAAACGGGGAAGACCAAGAGAGACCCTGCGTAGAACCATCAATCAGAGAAGGCTTATTCAACGGCCAAGTGAACATCCAGGATCTACAACAGGTAGCAGCGAACCGCCAGACATGGACTCCTGCCCTTTGCGCCGCCTTAGGCTCAAGAGGAAAAACTAACTAACTAACTAATAAGAATAGCATATTACAATACAGCTGTAGGAATATGATATTACAATATAGCTATAAGAATATGTTGTTACTATACAGTATTAAGAATGTGATATTACAATACAACTGTAAAAATGTGAGATTACAATGCAGGTATAAGAATATATTGTTACAGTACAACTGTAAGCATTTGAAAGTACAACTGTAAGCATTTGAAAATACAACATATCGGTTAGACTGCGGCTTTATAACATAAATGGTACGTTATAATGCAGAATTTAACAAGCCTGTCGTTATATAGGGTGTATTTTTAATGACTGGGGTTTTTGAAAATATTGCCGTTCCAAGTTTTGTGGAGTTCATGCAACATAAAAACATAACATTTAGAACGACAATATTTTCAAAAACCCCACAGTCATTAAAAATACACCCTATTAATAACATAGCTCTATAAAACTATTACTGCCCGGGAAGGTTAACCCGGTCAACACATGCCCGCAGAAGTCGGATGTGTCGGCCTAACGGCGCAAGAACGCAGCTCTGCTGTAAACAGGCACAACGCAATCACATCCGAAAAAAAAACTCCGGATGATCGCAGAAGAAGAAGAAGAGGAAGAAACTATTACTGAATAACACAGATTCAAGGAAATAACGTGAAAATATACCTCGGATAAAATCACTTTTGAAGAATTGCAACAAAAGTAACGTTATATAGATTTCTCCTTACGATAAGAAGACAGTAGTCTGCAGCAATGGAAATATTAATATATCCCTACAACTTCTCTACCCCCCCCCCCCCAACTCTACCCTTCCAACCGACCTTAAGGTGTCTCGTCAAATTAGCCCTACCCATTCCCACCCCCCATTCCGGGACACCCGCACACTCTAGTATCGGTTCGTTAACAAGATCCAGTATGGCCCATCTTGCATTAATACCAATATCCGCCTGGTATGGGAATTCCTGGCACTGGCCAAACCCGGTATCGATTTCTGGTCCCGCCAGATGAATGCCTAATTTTCTCATATATCGATCTCGGTACATAGCGGTGTATACATTTTTATAACTATCAGAATACACCTCTACGTCTATGCAATATGTGCGGTTTATCTTCCCCTCTCCTTATTTGTCTTCTCAAATTGTCTCGCTTTTTTCGTTTCTTAAATTGCCTTACAAATGTATTTATGTACTTGGACATACATATTTGCGGTGCATGTATATATTTGCGGTGCAAATGCATTTTTGCAAACACCATAATATCCCCTGTGGTTTCTGAGACATATACTCGCATCAGAAGAAGGCAGTACACATTTTAGGGCATACCATGAGAAAGGGAAAAGCTTAAGCACATCGCGACAAAGGAAAAGTTGGAGAGGTGGAGAGGCAGGGTGAGATAAAGAAAGAAGACGCTGGACTATTAGAAGATTGGCAGTACACGAGACAGTCGGTGGCGTGGATGAATATCATCAGTGGTAGAAGATGTTGAATGAACTGAGACGGTGACATGGAGGAATATCATCCCTGGTAGAAGATGTTGGATGGACTGAGACGGTGACATGAAGGAATATCATCCCTGGTAGAAGATGTTGGATGGACTGAGACGGTGACATGAAGGAATATCATCTGTGGTAGAAGATGTTGGATGGACTGAGACGGTGACATGGAGGAATATCATCCCTGGTAGAAGATGTTGGATGGACTGAGACGGTGACATGGAGGAATATCATCCCTGGTAGAAGATGTTGATGGACTGAGACGGTAACATGAAGGAATATCATCTGTGGTAGAAGATGTTGGATGGACTGAGACGGTGACATGGAGGAATATCATCAGTGGTAGAAGATGTTGGATGGACTGAGACGGTGACATGAAGGAATATCATCCCTGGTAGAAGATGCTGGATGGACTGAGACGGTGACATGGAGGAATATCATCAGTGGTAGAAGATGCTGGATGGACTGAGATGGTGACATGGAGGAATATCATCAGTGGTAGAAGATGCTGGATGGACTGAGACGGTGACATGAAGGAATATCATCCCTGGTAGAAGATGCTGGATGGACTGAGACGGTGACATGGAGGAATATCATCAGTGGTAGAAGATGTTGGATGGACTGAGACGGTAACATGGAGGAATATCATCCCTGGTAGAAGATGTTGGATGGACTGAGACGGTGACATGGAGGAATATCATCCCTGGTAGAAGATGTTGGATGGACTGAGACGGTGACATGGAGGAATATCATCCCTGGTAGAAGATGTTGGATGGACTGAGATGGTGACATGGAGGAATATCATCAGTGGTAGAAGATGTTGGATGGAACTGAGCACGGTGACATGGAGGAATATCATCAGTGGTAGAAGATGATTGGATGGGACTGAGATGGTGACATGGAGGAATATCATCAGTGGTAGAAGATGCTGTGGATGGACTGAGACGGTGACATGGAGGAATATTATCAGTGGTAGAAGATGCTGGATGGACTGAGACGGTGACATGGAGGAATATCATCAGTGTAGAAGATGTTGGATGGAACTGAGACGGTGACATGGAGGAATATCATCAGTGGTAGAAGATGTTGGATGATGACTGAGACGGTGACATGGAGGAATATCATCACTGGTAGAAGATGCTGGATGGACTGAGACGGTGACATGGAGGAATATCATCAGTGGTAGAAGATGTTGGATGGACGTGAGACGGTGACATGGAGGAATATTATCAGTGGTAGAAGATGTTGGATGGATGGACTGAGACGGTGACATTGGAGTAATATCATCAGTGGTAGAAGATGTTGGATGGATGGACTGAGACGGTGACATGGAGGGAATATCATCATTGTAGAAGATTTAGAAGATGTTGGAGGACTGAGACGGTGACATGGAGGAATATCATCCAATGGTAGAAGAGTTGGATAGACTGAGGACGGTGACATGGAAGGAAATCTCAATGGTTAGAAGATGCTGGATGGACTGAGACGGTGACATGGAGGAATTATTCATCAATGGTAGAAGTGATGTATGGGACGAGACGGTGGACATGGAGGAATATCATTCAATGGTAGAAGATGTTGGATGGACTGAGATGGTGACATGGAGGAAATATCATCAGTGTAGAAGAGAAGATGTGGATGGACTGGAGAAGGTGACATGAGGAACATCATCAATGGTAGAGATGTTGGAGGACTGACGGTGACCATGGAGTAATATCATCAGTGGTATAAGATTGTTGGATGGGATGGACTGAGACGGTGACATGGAGGAATATCATCAGTCGGTAGAAGATGTTGGATGGATAAACTGAGACGGTTGACATGGGGGAATATCATCAGTAGGTAGAAGATCATGGATGGATGGACTGAGATGGTTGACATGGAGTAATATATTCAGTGGTCAGAAGATGTTGGAGGGATGGACTGAGACGGTGACATGGAGGATATCATCAGTGGTAGAAGATGTTGGATGGACTGAGACGGTGACATGGAGGATATCATCATGGTAGAAGATGTTGGTATGGACTGAGACGGTGACATGGAGGAATATCATCAGTGGTAGAGATGTTGGATGGACTGAGACGGTGACATGGAGGAATATCATCAGTGGTAGAAGATGTTGGATGGACTGAGACGGTGACATGGAGGAATATCATCAGTGGTAGAAGATGTTGGATGGACTGAGACGGTGACATGGAGGAATATCATCAGTGGTAGAAGATGTTGGATGGACTGAGACGGTGACATGGAGGAATATCATCAGTGGTAGAAGATGTTGGATGGATGGACTGAGACGGTGACATGGAGGAATATCATCAGTGGTAGAAGAGTTGGATGGATGGACTGAGACGGTGACATGGAGGAATATCATCAGTGGTAGAAGATGTTGGATGGATGGACTGAGACGGTGACATGGAGGAATATCATCAGTGGTAGAAGATGTTGGATGGACTGAGACGGTGACATGGAGGAATATCATCAGTGGTAGAAGATGTTGGAGGATGGACTGAGACGGTGACATGGGGGAATATCATCAGTGGTAGAAGATGTTGGATGGATGGACTGAGACGGTGACATGGGGGAATATCATCAGTGGTAGAAGATGTTGATGGATGGACTGAGACGGTGACATGGAGGAATATCATCAGTGGTAGAAGATGTTGGATGGACTGAGACGGTGACATGGAGGGAATATCATCAGTGGTAGAAGATGTGCATGGATGGACTGAGATGGTGACATGGAGTAATATCATCAGTGGTATAAGAGTGTTGGATGGACTGAGACGGTGACATGGAGGAATATCATCAGTGGTAGAAGATGTTGGATGGGACTGAGACGGTGACATGGAGGAATATCATCAGTGGTAGAAGATGTTGGATGGATGGACTGAGACGGGACATGGGGGAATATCATCAGTGGTAGAAGATGTTGGATGGACTGGACGGTGACATGGAGGAATATCATCAGTGGTAGAAGATGTTGGATGGATGGACTGAGACGGTGACATGGAGGAATATCATCAGTGGTAGAAGATGTTGGATGGATGGACTGAGACGGTGACATGGGAGGGAATATCATCAGTGGTAGAAGATGTTGGATGGATGGACTGAGACGGTGACATGGAGGAATATCATCAGTGGTAGAAGATGTTGGATGTGACTGAGACGGTGACATGGAGGAATATCATCAGTGGTAGAAGATGTTGGATGGACTGAGACGGTGACATGGAGGAATATCATCAGTGGTAGAAGATGTTGGATGGATGGACTGAGACGGTGACATGGGGGAATATCATCAGTGGTAGAAGATGTGTGGATGGACTGAGACGGTGACATGGAGGAATATCATCAGTGGTAGAAGATGTTGGATGGATGGACTGAGACGGTGACATGGAGGAATATCATCAGTGGTAGAAGATGTGGATGGATGGACTGAGACGGTGACATGGGGGAATATCATCAGTGGTAGAAGATGTTGGATGGATGGACTGAGACGGTGACATGGAGGAATATCATCAGTGGTAGAAGATGTTGGATGGATGGACTGAGACGGTGACATGGAGGAATATCATCAGTGGTAGAAGATGTTGGATGGATGGACTGAGACGGTGACATGGGGGAATATCATCAGTGGTAGAAGATGTGGATGGATGGACTGAGACGGTGACATGGAGGAATATCATCAGTGGTAGAAGATGTTGGATGGATGGACTGAGACGGTGACATGGAGGAATATCATCAGTGGTAGAAGATGTTGGATGGATGGACTGAGACGGTGACATGGAGGAATATTACCAGTGGTATAAGGTGTTGGATGGACTGAGACGGTGACATGGAGGAATATCATCAGTGGTAGAAGATGTTGGATGGATGGACTGAGACCTGTGACATGGAGGAATATCACCAGTGGTATAAGGTGTTGGATGGACTGAGACGGTGACATGGAGGAATATCATCAGTGGTAGAAGATGTTGGATGGATGGACTGAGACGGTGACATGGAGGAATATCATCAGTGGTAGAAGATGTTGGATGGATGGACTGAGACGGTGACATGGGGGAATATCATCAGTGGTTGAAGATGTTGGATGGATGGACTGAGACGGTGACATGGAGGAATATCATCAGTGGTAGAAGATGTTGGATGGATGGACTGAGACGGTGACATGGAGGAATATCATCAGTGGTAGAAGATGTTGGATGGATGGACTGAGACGGTGACATGGAGGAATATCATCAGTGGTAGAAGATGTTGGATGGATGGACTGAGACGGTGACATGGAGGAATATCATCACTGGTAGAAGATGTTGGATGGATGGACTGAGACGGTGACATGGGGGAATATCATCAATGGTAGAAGATGTTGGATGGATGGACTGAGACGGTGACATGGAGGAATATCACCAGTGGTAGAAGATGTTGGATGGACTGAGACTGTGACATGTGGGAATATCATCAGTGGTAGAAGATGTTGGATGGATGGACAGAGACGGTGACATGGAGGAATATCATCAGTGGTAGAAGATGTTGGATGGATGGACTGAGAGGGTGACATGGGGGAATATCATCAGTGGTAGAAGATGTTGGATGGATGGACTGAGACGGTGACATGGAGGAATATCATCAGTGGTAGAAGATGTTGGATGGATGGACTGAGACGGTGACATGGAGGAATATCATCAGTGGTAGAAGATGTTGGATGGACTGAGACGGTGACATGGAGGAATATCATCAGTGGTAGAAGATGTTGGATGGACTGAGACGGTGACATGGAGGAATATCACCAGTGGTAGAAGATGTTGGATGGACTGAGACGGTGACATGGAGGAATATCACCAGTGGTAGAAGATTTTGGATGGACTGAGACGGTGACATGGAGGAATATCATCAGTGGTAGAAGATGTTGGATGGACTGAGACGGTGACATGGAGGAATATCACCAGTGGTAGAAGATGTTGGATGGACTGAGACGGTGACATGGAGGAATATCATCAGTGGTAGTAGATGTTGAATGGACTGAGATGGTGACATGGAGGAATATCACCAGTGGTAGAAGATGTTGGATGGACTGAGACGGTGACATGGATGGAATATCATCAGTGGTAGAAGATGTTGGATGGACTGAGACGGTGACATGGAGGAATATCATCAGAATATCACCAGTGGTAGAAGATGTTGGATTGACTGAGACGGTGACATGGAGGAATATCATCAGAATATCACCAGTGATAGAAGATGTTGGATGGACTGAGACGGTGACATGGAGGAATATCATCAGTAGTAGAAGATGTTGGATGGACTGAGACGGTGACATGGAGGAATATCACCAGTGGTAGAAGATGTTGGATGGACTGAGACGGTGATATGGATGAATATCACCAGTGGTAGAAGATGTTAGATGGACTGAGACGGTGACATGGAGGAATATTACCAGTGGTAGAAGATGTTGGATGGACTGAGACGGTGACATGGAGGAATATCACCAGTGGTAGAAGATGTTAGATGGACTGAGACGGTGACATGGAGGAATATCACCAGTGGTAGAAGATGTTGGATGGACTGAGACGGTGACATGGAGGAATATCACCAGTGGTAGAAGATGTTGGATGGACTGAGACGGTGACATGGAGGAATATCATCAGTGGTAGAAGATGCTGGATGGAGTGAGACGGTGACATGGAGGAATATCATCAGTGGTAGAAGATGTTGGATGGACTGAGACGGTGACATGGATGAATATCATCAGTGGTAGAAGATGTTGGATGGACTGAGACGGTGACATGGAGGAATATCATCAGTGGTAGTAAATGGATAGACTGAGATGATGACATGGAGGAATATCATCAGTGATATAAGGTGGTGGATGGACTGAGATGGTGACATGGAGGAATATCATCCGTGGTAGAAGATGCTGGATGGACAGAGACGGTGACATGGAGGAATATCACCAACATAAGTCACCGAGAACACCATGGACGGAAACCTATGCACATGCATGAACGCATGCTCTAGCTGACAGAGCACATGATGATGATGATAGTGCCAGCGTAAGTTTCTCGGTCTTCCTTCTTTCTTATCTTCCTATTCAGGTCAGCGTGGAAATATAGATAAGAGCGCTCGCTCTTTGTCACAAAATGCAGCCTTTACTTCCCAGAACAAAGTTTGGTTCACCTTGTAGAGAAGTTACAGAAGAACAAATGCAATTCTCTATAATAAAGGAGGAGAAATGGAAGACAGAACAATCAGGCCTGCACACATAGAGGCATAAAATGTAGCAAAAGGGAATCCATTCAACTGTGAAGTGTCACGACAGATGGCTGCTGGCCACTAAAACAGGATGGTGGGAATGGCAATAAACCCAGAATGAAATCACACAGACAGTCCAGTGTAAAGGTGTTACATGTCAAACTGATAATTACCCCCCACTGGAGGGCAGACTGAAACTGAGCTGGGCCTGGCAACTCAAAATCGCCCAGGTGTGAACAACATTGACCCAGGGAGAGATAATAGGCCCAGGGCTATAAACAAGCCCAGTCCACTCTGACTGGCAGACTCAGGAATGTGTGAAAACAGAGCTGATAAGGCAATTAACACTGGGCCTGTAGACTCTGGACCAGACAGAGAGGAGCAAGGTGTGATGGTCAGGTTGCAGTGATAAGGGCAATTACTGTCAGGAGGAGATAAGAAGAATTTATGACGGGAATGCCAAGGAGATAATACTGTCTGAGTGACTCAGCTTAAATAAGGGTCCCTAGCCTGTTGTATGTTAGATTAAGTCTGACTTCAGAACAGGTAGGCAGCCAGCTCAATGTTTGTAGTCATATGTAGGATTTCTTAGTAACTATGCAACAGTCTTTTAGACATATGAACTTTCAGTCTATATCTGTTCTAGGTTATTTCAAGAACTATCTTTGGCGTAGGTTACTTGAGTGTTCTTTCTAAGTTCTGTGTTCAATATCATTGTGCTTCATGTATTACTCTTCTGAGAAGTAGAAACTTATGGAAGGCAGGTCTGGTCTAGATATACTTGAGGTGTCGTAGCAGATGCTTGCCATTTCTTTCTAAACTAGACTAGTCTCTTTTTGGTGTGTGCATTTGTTGTACATATTATAGTCAACTGACTATTTATTTAATTCTTACAACAGCAGTAACTAACTAGTGCATTATGCTATGATGTTAAAGTATCATAATATGTCTAGTTTAATCAATATGTTTATGTGTATTGGATGTTTGATATATTGATTTGTCATATGCAAACTTACCAATATGAAGTGTTATGCTATTGTCTGCGCATTGGCACATTGGCCAATGATTGTGTTGGAAGCAGAGGTGTAATGGTACAGACATTACCCACAATTGGTAGTATAGGGTATATGGTGCTAAACTTTCTCAGTGTATTGTGGGCGTGCGTCCACGGTAATGCATGGAAACCTGGCACAGCTACTGGTCACGGCTTGTAAGCCCGGATGATCAGGCATTATTATAATACCCTTACCGACCCTGTGAGCTGCTAAACTAACATTGGACGGAGCGGCTGTATGACACATAATTTCTGTAGTAGCGACATGGACATGGGGCGGCAGAAATGTAATCATTACAGGCGTGTGAGACAATTGAAAAGCCCGTCCCAGACTAAAGACGGTAGGGAGATGGAGGATGGTGAACGCAGTAGAGCTGGAAGATAAACTTGGCCAGACTGGTCATTGTATATGTTTGTGTTATGATACGTTTTAATTAGGATTGCGCTGATGTAGAACTGATATAACACATTCTTGACTTTCTTTCAAGCTCTCACAAGGAGCCCTATGTTATAGATCTCAAGACTAGAGACTACTGACTAGGAGTGTCAGGACTGACAGGATCGTCAGAATACCGGCAAGCTGTTTCTCTTTTGTGTGTGTCTACTGGAGAGTGGGGGTCTGGATCACAGATCCAGATATATCGAGTAACAAGTAAAGTTACGTAATGTTTGTCATCAATATCAATATGTATATGATTTCATCATCCTCATATTGACAATCATCCTATGTCTATTGTTATGATTAGCAAATAAATGTTGTAGTATTGTATCTCATAGTTCTGTCATTATATGTTTTCCAATTGTGCATACGTGTTGTTGTGTACATTGGTGGGGGTTCACTTACACACCAAGGACAGGAGCAGTCAGGGAGAAAAACCTGTACTAGGATAGTTGTCTTTAAACTTTAATTCAGACTTAAAAACCTATCCTAGCTGTAACAGTGAGGGATTCTAGGTTAGGAGTAAAGAGTTAAGGAATGCTGCGCATTCCTTGACTAGGGGGAAAACCATAGTGAACGTGTGTGCACGAATGAAGAAGTGTATCTAGGAACACACACACGTCACTGGTTTTAGACTTGATTGGGGGACCAACGAGACGAGATGTAAACATCAAGAAAGAGAGTCTACATCATGTATGCTGAGATGGCACGATCCAGATAATAAAGTATCTTTGTAACAACGTGAAGACTTGTCTGACACTATATGATCACGACCATCACCTGTGTGTAGCTCTGTCACACAAGGTTGATTTGGTGCCTTTGACCTACGAAACATGGGAGGTCGCGGAGAGAGAATACCGCCATAGTTATGTCGGGCATGTCCGGAGAAGTAATTAATTTGAAAAACAACAGATGAAAGTCGACTGTTGGTAGCTGTTCTGGGTTTGCACTAGATTCCTGATTAAGAAGGAGATCCAATTTCAAGGTCAGCGCTAAAGAAAAGGTTTGATTGATACTTATATTTTTTTGAAAGACTGATGTTTTTACGTAATGATGAAATTAACTGGAGAATTGATCAACGCAAAATGCTATATTGAGATCAAGTAATGCCGTTCTGCATCAAAAATCATTATGAGTTTTAACCCGTGGGACTGTGGAAGGTGAACTCAAGGTTATGGTATGAATTCCAGAATTATGAAATCAAGGTCTGCAATACTTTATACAGTCACTTCATAAATGAAATTTGTTTCAATTATTTAAATTGACCATGGCGAGAGTTCCACATGAAAATAAGAGACTGGATAGCGTCAGCTTTAAGTCCAGTTGTTGTTGACTGAATTACGTTTGATATATATGAAAATCACAGATTACAACTAGAAAGTGAGTTTTTTTTTGCTGAAGTCGTGAGCAGTTGTCGGTTGCGTGAAGGTGACCTTGCTTGAGGAAAGGAAAGTCCAACGCATACAGTTAATCGAGCAGGTATTCAAAGTCTTATAGCGAGCGTGATATCGAGCATGAGCAACGTCAGGAAATATTTGGGAAGATTTGAATTCGACTTCGATTAAATTAGAAAGGAAAGAAATCCAGAAGCTCTTCGTTGTTCTGATCATTTTAACGAGCTTAATTAGAGCATATTTTTATGTGGTGTAGGAAATTCTGAATCAGGAGGTCATTTAAATTATTTTATCAAAATTCAGGGTTGAAACAGGAATATTTCTTCGTCAAGATCTTCGATTGGAGGATTTAGTTAAGTTAATTAGATAATTTTAGAGTAATTAACAGATTATGTATTGTTGCTGGGTTTGAAATCAATATTCTTGAAATATTTGTATATTGATTGATAATTATAAATTTTAGGATGGAATCCCAAGATTTTTCACAGGTACTCACTGGAGTTGGCGGGGCAATATCAAGGTTGGATGCGGTGTTAAGACAACAGAATGTAAGCAATGATGTTGAAAGATTTAGTGGTCAAGCAAATCAGTTTAAGAAATGGATTATTTCCATTGAAAAACATGCATATTTGGTAAATGCTACAGATGGAGAGAAAAAGAACTTGGCCTACAGAACAAGTACAAGTCCAGTGTCTGACCATATTAGAAGAAAGTTAGAAGCAGCAGGAGGTGAAACTTGGGAAGAATTCAAAGATGATCTCGCAAGAAAATATGCTGAAATTACTGATCCACAACACGCATTCTCAGTATTGCGACAGACTAGACAAAACAGCACAGAAAGTGTTCAGCTATACAGTGACAGGTTAATCAACTTAGCTGAAGAGTCATTCTTAGGACAGAATGTACGAGCAGAGGAAGTGGAACGGATGTTGGTAGGGATTTTTGTTGATGGAATTAAGTCAGATGGATTGAAATTTAAATTATTAAGAGAGAATCCTGCAAGATTGTCACAAGCGGTAGATATCGCTATACAAGAGGAAAGCTTGAGGAGAAGGTTTAGGCTAAGGGTAGGACGAGAGTTAGGTAGTAGTTCAGAAGATAGAATTGAAGAGCCTATGGAAATAGGTCAGTATAGACATGGATGGAGAGGAAGACGAGGAGAAATACAGATGGTGCAAAGAAACGAGAATGTATATAATCAAGATAGAAGAGGACAAGTGAGAAATACTGTAAGAAACGTGGAAGGTAACACAAATAACTCGAATGTGGTTTGTTGGGGATGTCACCAACGTGGGCACATTTTTCGCTTTTGTGGTAACAGAAGTGGCCCATCGAATACGCAAAATGGTAGAGGTGTTCAGACGAGTATACAGAATAGAATGGCAAATGGCAGACCAGCAAATTGGAATTCTGGAGAAATACAGAGAAATTTTAGAAGGTCAGGAAATCAGGGAAATTGGCATCCCGCTTATTGAATAGGATCGGCAGTAAGAGGGAAGATAGTAAGATCCAAAAAGGGCATCAATATATTAAAAACCCAAAGGATGAGTATAATAGAACATTTAGAAATAAAAAACAAGCTGAGGTAAAGCAATTGTCATTAAATATGGTAGATCCTAGCTCATGTATAGTACAGATAGGAAAATATAAAGTTAGAACATTAGTTGATTCGGGAGCACAAGTTAGCGTGATTAAAGAAGCATTTTTATATCGAATGTTAAAAAATTGTAAAATAATTAGAATTCAAGAGAATCTTCATTCGGTAACGGGACAAAAATTAGAAGTGTTAGGACAAACGATGATAAATTTGAAATTAGGAGGGATAAATGTTAGGCATATGTTCCATGTGGTTAAAGATTTAAATAGAAATATGATATTGGGACGAGATTTTTTATTGAAAAATGGGGTGAGACTTTTATTTGATTTGCATAAATTAAAATTCCAAGATGTTTACGTAGATCTAGAAGAAGATATGCATGTGTCGACATTAGTTAGAGTTAAAACAACCATGAATTTAAAACCACAGTCAGTTAATTTGATACAAGCAAGATTGAAGAGAAATCCGTATTATGTAGCAGGAAACATAGTCAGAATCACAGAATTGCAAAATGAAATAATTGATGAGCCAGGTTTAGAAGTTCCGGATGGAATAATAGAATTAGATAAAAGTTTAACATTTCCAGTAATGGTTATTAATAACACAGGTAGGGAAATTAAATTATACAGAGGATGTGTAATAGCTAAGCTAGAACATGACAGCGTTAGTGACATATTGACAACAGATAGAGTAAATATGGTGGGAATAAGTTATTCAGAAACCTATAATGAAAGAAGTAATAATAGACGCGGATACAGAAGGAAAGGGAACGCAAGAATGGATGAATTGATCCATCCATATAGAAGAAATACAGCACAAATACATTCACTAGACAAAGTAACAAGAGAAAAAGAATTGTTAGCACAATTAAAAACTTCGCCGGAAAATAAGGAAGTGTTAGAACAATTTATAAAACAAAATCAAGATGTGTTTGCGATAAATGATTTAGAATTGGGTAAGACACGAACAGTTACGATGGAAATAAACACGGGAGATCATCCACCAATTAGTTTAAAACCATACAGAACTCCGTTAAGAAATAGAGAAGTAGTAGAAAAGGCAATAGAAGATATGTTGAAAGCAGGCATAATAACAAGATCAAAATCAGAATGGTCATCTCCGGTGGTTATTGTGGCCAAATCTGATGGTTCGAACAGGTTCTGTTGCGACTACAGGGCGTTAAATAAAATTACTAAAAATGTAGCGTACCCACTGCCAGTAATTGATGATATTTTGGGGCTGCTTAATGGTTCTACATATTTCACAACACTAGACGCTAGGTCAGGATTTTGGTGTATACCGATGTCGAAGGATGCTCAAAATAAAAGTGCCTTTTGTACTCATATGGGTTCGTACGAATTTTTGCGTATGCCATTCGGTCTCAAAAATGCACCATCTCACTATATGTTCTTAATGAATGAAGTACTAGATGGTATGCAAAGTTTTGCCTTAGCATATATTGATGACGTATTGATTTTTACGAAAGGAGATGTAGAGAATCATTTAAAACATGTTAGACTAGTATTTGACAGATTAAGAAGGCATGACGTTAAATTAAAGCTTAGTAAGTGCCAGTTTTTAAAGACAGAAACAAAATATTTAGGCTATATAATAAATAGGGAAGGTATTAAACCAGACATGGAAAAAATAAAAGTTATTAAAGAGTTACCTCCTCCCACTAACGTAAAGGAAGTGAGAGCTTTTATAGGAACCTGTGCGTATTATCGGCGGTTTGTACCAGCCTTTTCTAAGATAGCAATACCTATTACGAATTTAACGGGAAAATACGCTAGATTTAAGTGGGATGATGAGTGTCAAAAAGCGTTTGAACTTTTAAAAGATAGCTTAACGGTGGTACCATTATTAACACATCCAGATCTGAATAAACAACTAATACTATACACAGATGCTTCAGACAACGCAATAGGAGCATGTTTAGTTCAACCATATGAAGGAGAAGAATCTGGAATACCAGGGGTTAAGAATGAAAGACCAATCTATTTCTTGTCTCATAAACTCAGCAAGACTCAAAAGAAATGGCCGATTATTGAGAAAGAAGCATATGCAATACACTACGCGCTGCAAAAACTAAATTATTACTTACATAACGCCAATTTCATTATTAGAACTGACCACATGCCATTAAAGTCGATATTAGAAGCACCAATACAAAATAGGAAAATACAAACGTGGGCATTGAATTTACAAGGGTATAATGCTAAGGTTGAATATGTGTCAGGAAAACATAATACGTGCGCCGATCTTTTGTCTAGGATCCCGTACCCACAGTCATCAGGAAACACGGAAGATGAAGTTGAACCAGAGGTAGATGATCGAAACTGGCAAGTTAATATATTAGATTCTGCCATAATAAATAGGGAAGAATTTGAGAGTTTACCATCGGAGCAAGAGTCGGAAACTAGAACAGAAGACCCACATTTAGAACAGTTTGATATGAAAACAGAACAAGAATTGGATCCGAAAGTAGTACAGATAAAAACGAAATTGAAAGAAACAGGGGAAAATAGTTTTAAAAGAAAGTTTGTAGAGTTACAAGAAGACAATCAATTATATTATATCAGTGAAAAAGGTGAAGGAGTAAGAAAATATATTCCGAAACATTTAGAACAAGAAGTCTTAAAGGCGTACCACGATAATAATGGTCATTTTGGACGAGATAAGTTAGTGAAGGCTATTAGCAGTAAATATTATTGGCCGAATTTATTCAAAAGCGTATATGAATATGTTGAAGCATGTGAAAAGTGTAGGTTAAGGAACATGAAGATAATTAAATGTCCTTTACAAGATACCGATATTCCTCAATTTCCAATGCAGAAAGTAAGTTTGGATATTTCAGGTCCTCATCCAAAAACATTATCGGGAAATGTATACTTACTACATATAGTTGATTCATATAGTCTTTGGCCAGAAGTATATCCAATTCCAGACAAGAGTGCGGATTCAGTTATAAATATGCTTTTACAAGAATTTATACCAAGGTTTGGGTGTCCACAAATAATACTTACAGACAATGGGAAAGAGTTTGTAAATAAAAAGTTTGAGAAATTGGTAAAAGATTGGAATATAAAACACATTAGAACTTCATATTACAGACCAACTTCTAACGCTAAAAATGAGAGACAACATAGAACACTATACAATATTCTAGCGAAAAATGTAGAAGAACACGATATGGATTGGGATCTTTATTTGGGGATGGCATTGGCGGCGATACGTACACACGAAAATGAAGGAACAGGTTTCTCACCATTTTATTTAGTACATGGAAGAGAACCGATATTGCCAATTGATAATTTATTAAAACCTAGGAGAAAATATTTGGGGGAAGATTTTCAAGAAACAAGGTTGCAAGAGATGCATAAAGCACATGTACGTTTAAGAAATAATATAATTAAGGCTAGAGAAAGACAGAAGAAATACGCAAATAAAAATGCACACTTACAAGAGTTTAACGTAGGTGATAGGGTATATTATAAAAAACATAGAAAAAACTCTAAGTTTGATGCTCATTGGGTCCCGGGATACTATATTTTAGAAAAAAAAGGTCCAGTGTCGTACACTATAAAGAATCAAATTTCAGGGCATGTTGCACGTTCACATGTCGAACACTTAAGGCGGGATAATGAAGAAAGGGATGCAGAGAATAATAATAATAATAATTATTGTTCCGAAGAAATATTGTCGGGTGGACAGATCGTCAGACAATCGGTTTATCCAATGCCTATAGAGAATGGAAAACAAGTAACAACAGCATCTAATACAGCTGAACAAGAAGAAACGATACCAAAAACAGTCATGACAGAGGAAAATAATGTGTATGACGATTATATGAGTGAAGAGTCAGTTAGGGAAAATATTGAACCTCCATTTATGAATACAAGACAAGCAGTAAAAAGAAAGTTGGATAGACAGAAAGAAAAAGAAATTAAGAGGCAAAGGAAACTTAGAGAGAATTCTTCGAGTGAGGAAGAGATGCCACTTTTTGAAAATTTGTTGAGACGGCAAGACAGAAAAATTAGATTGGATGTAGAAAGGAAGAGATTAGCGGTTGCTAGTAATGGATATACAGATGGGGAACAAGAGATGGATGAAAAGTCAGAAACTGATGAAGAAGCTGATATGAAAGAAGATAGCTCTCCTCGAGAGGATAGAGACATTGATGTAGATATTGCAATTATTGAAAAAAATTTGAGGTTATTAAAGAAATGGAGAAATGATAGATGAAAAGAGTGATATAGGGTTCTGCAGATAGCAGATAGAAGAAGAAGTTGGACACGATATTTTTGTGTTTAAAAGGGTACTTGATGGAGTTTTGCTAAAGCGGAAAATTATTATTGGGTACTCAGAAATTGGTCTTGAAATTTATAATGTATGTGTACATTGATTAATGTGGGGGGATATATATGATGAGGGGATTGAAATGCTTTGTTAAATTGTTGGGACTTCAATTGTGTTTTATGAAATGTGAAAAATAAGTTAACTTAGACGGTTATTTTTACGATGTTTTGGGTTGATTGAGTTACCTTGAGGGTGTTTAAAATGATTATTACTTTGAAGTTCAGTTAGAAGATGAATTAAAATAGTAGTTAGTGAAGTGCAGTAGCAATGGAGGGGTATGTAGTTATACATGTGGGGTATGCAATGTATATACAAGGTTTATAATAGGAGCTGGATTGAACAGCGTTTAAGGGGAGAATATGGGGGGAATGCCAGGTTGAAATTTGGCATTTAACTGCATATTGGAAGAAGAAGACTGTACTTAACAGTTAGGAGGTTTTTGTGGTTGAAGGAAAGGTAAACAGGAAATTGTTGGTCTGAATAATACAAAGGCTGGCAGTTTTGGATTAACATATTTTTTTGATAATAACAATTATTATTGACGGAAACTGAAGATAAATTTTGAAACTTTATTTTTTGATAAAGTTTTGAGAATGTATGGGAAGAGAAAGGTGATTACTTCTTACTTTCTTACTTTTTCCTTACTTTTATTGATTTCAGGTGCGCACCTACACAATTCTAATCTAACTATTTTTTTTTCCTGTCTATCCTAGAATACTGAGAGAGTGAGAATGTGAATAAGGGGGAAATTAAAGGATGTGGGGAATATCTTCAGTTTTGTCAATCATAATTTAGATGGACGTTTTAAAGTTAAAAGCGGTTCGCTTATGGAGACTTTTGTATTGTGGGGAATTTTATGGAGAGTTTTGTAGAAAGTTTTCTAGAGAACTTTATCACGAGTTTTGTAGAGAATTTCGATATTATTATCTCTGGTTAGCAATTGGCTATGAGGAGATAGGAGAATTGACTTAGGAAATATATGGAATTGTTGTTATTGTAGACTATTGTTAACTAATTAAAGGTTGGGGTTGAGATTTTTTCAAGGAAAAATTCTCTTTGAAGAAGGGGAGGTACTGTAACAGTGAGGGATTCTAGGTTAGGAGTAAAGAGTTAAGGAATGCTGCGCATTCCTTGACTAGGGGGAAAACCATAGTGAACGTGTGTGCACGAATGAAGAAGTGTATCTAGGAACACACACACGTCACTGGTTTTAGACTTGATTGGGGGACCAACGAGACGAGATGTAAACATCAAGAAAGAGAGTCTACATCATGTATGCTGAGATGGCACGATCCAGATAATAAAGTATCTTTGTAACAACGTGAAGACTTGTCTGACACTATATGATCACGACCATCACCTGTGTGTAGCTCTGTCACACTAGCTAACCTTCTCTTTCCTAGTCCTTGGCGAATATTCAGCACAGTTCATTTTAATTTTGTAACGAGCCACTTGGAGCTGTACGTTGGATATTCATGGGCTTAATCTGTAGTTCAGCCATATAGATTTTGTCCCTAGTCAGTTTCTGACTATCTGGGGTTGCTCGCCAGTGAATAATACATTCATCTAGCCGGTGGGGCACCCCGACTTCTGACACTCTTAAACATCCGGTGAGCTGATGCTGAGGTAGGGGGTTCAATCCCTACACCAATCAGTTGGACTGAAATGTTGACTTCTCGTCTTTGACTTGGGAACGTAAATTACAAGTACCTCTGAAGTCGAAGTGGGTTCGCTTGCTGGCGAGGAACATTGGTAATAAGGAAACCTAATCCACACGAAAAATCCCGCCCAGTGCTACAAGAAGTAGCGTTTATAGACTACGCTGGGGTTAAAAGCAAGCGAGCGGGAAAAAAAATCTTCCTATTCTCATCTTTAATTTTTTCGCATATTCCATCCCATTCCTCGGCTTCTCATCTCTTCTCTAGCATCAAATATCGATTTAAAAGCGAACCGTTGCATTCATTTGAAACATTCCAGCATACGTCCCCAAACGCTTGTCTTGCTCCTCGTGTCCCTTCTGTACTCTCTCGGCGTCTTCTCTTCAGTGTCGTCCCCCCCCTTACATTTCCACTTACTATCTTCCTTTCCGGGGCCGTGGTAGCGCTTGCCTGCGGTCCGGGGACCATGTGTTCGAACCCATATCGAGGAGGATATATTTTGAACAAATTGACCTGCGGTCACAGTTCTACCCAGCCTAAAATGAGTACCAGAAAATATTATGGGAAGCAAAGTCGGCCGATTTGATACTGACTACATGACCCATCCAGTGGGGTCTGGTGTATACTGACTACATGACCCATCCAGTGGGGTCTGGTGTATACTGACTACATGACCCATCCAGTGGGGTCTGGTGTATACTGACTACATGACCCATTCAGTGGGGTCTGGTGTATACTGACTACATGACCCATTCAGTGGGGTCTGGTGTATACTGACTACATCACCCATCCAGTGGGGTCTGGTGTATACTGACTACATGACCCATCCAGTGGGGTCTGGTGTATACTGACTACATCACCCATCCAGTGGGGTCTGGTGCATACTGACTACACGACCCATCCAGTGGGGTCTGGTGTATACTGACTACATCACCCATCCAGTGGGGTCTGGTGTATACTGACTACATGATCCATTCAGTGGGGTCTGGTGTATACTGACAACATCACCCATCCAGTGGGGTCTGGTGTATACTGACTACATGACCCATCCAGTGGGGTCTGGTGTATACTTACTACATGATGCGGGGCTGGTCTGGTTCGCTAGATCAGTTCCGCGTCTAGCGTTCGTTGTCTCGGATGGCTGTGTGAGGTGCACCAAAATGGGATCTTCCCAGCCAACGTGAGTTAGCGAGGCAGGCGTTTCAAGAATGTAACCGCATCGTGCAGCCAGGGTCGTGGTTTGAGCGGGCAAAAGAGCAAAATTTGTACGACCGTTCGACAAAGTCTCGATAAGCGCCCACTCTCTCTCGATGAGTAGTGGGCCTGCAGTCAGTAAGCTGGTATAGCTTTTTTTTTCGGTCAGTCCTGCCGGCGTAGCTTGAAAGCTCGTCAGTAGGCGTCCAGTGGTTTTGCATGTATCACCTTGTACCGGGAGGGCGCGCTTTAGCGATGCTACTCTTGGCTTGCGTGTGCGTGAATAGTCCGTCTGTCCGATAGATATCTGGTTGATCCTGCCAGTAGTCATATGCTTGTCTCAAGGTATAAGGTGTGCGTGAACGTCTGGCCTGTCAGTCGCCATGTGCACTTGTGCGCTGGTGAGGCTCAACCGTAAATCGGGAGATCTGCTCGCATCCTAGACGAGCAGTATCTTCTGTGGGCAGCTTCTCGCCTCATGTATGTGTGGTCCGTTCTGGCGGTCAGTCCGTCTTCGGCGAAGGAAATCTTGTTGACCCTATAAGTAATCATACGCTCATTGCTTGTCGCTACGCTTGTCTTAAAACTGAAAATTAAAGGAATTGGCGGAAGGGCTGTTTGCACGAGGCTCTCGAGAGCCAATATATACAGGGATAACTGGCCCGTGGCAGCCTAACGTCCACTGCATCTGTGTCCGTCTTCCAGTCGTCTTGCCATGCTCGCCACTGGAGCCAGACGGACACAGACGAGGGAGCGGGGGCGAAGGTGTTGCGCGACCACTTCCTCGCTATACAAAACCAAAGCGCAAGTCATTCGTTCCTCATCAAAAGATGTAGTGTAATGAATGGTCATCGTCAATGAATGGTCAACGTCATTCATGATGGACGAACATCACTACATGACCCATCCAGTGGGGTCTGGTGTATACTGATTACATGACCCATCCAGTGGGGTTTGATGTATACTGACTGCATGAACACCAGGCCTCTTAAAATCCAGTGAGCAATAATCAAATTGATTTATTTGGTTGTTTCGGGATTTGAAATTTAAATATTGAGCACAACCCACTACTGGAAACGCTGATCGTATTCTGGTATGACCTGATCGTTCTGATCGTCCTGATCGTTCGGGTCCACATCGATTGACGGACGTCAGTCGCTGCGATTGGGCAATCTTGAGCATAGCCTACGATGGGTGACGTTGTAATATTCTGTTATGATAATTTGGCCGTGTCCAACACCGCCGCCAACAGTTTGCCGCGTGGTAATACACCCGCTTCACACGCCAGTGATCCGGGGCTTGTTTCCGGATCCGGTCAGGGATATGCACTACTGACGAGCTCAAACGAGAGCGAAACTCGAGTATAGTGCTTCCATATTGACGTGGATAGGCCTTAGGTTCATACCAGAATACGATCAGCGTTGCCAGTAGTGGGTTGTGCTCAATATTTAAATTTCAAATCCCGAAACAACCAAATAAATCAATAAAGTAGATTTGTACTGCAGTATTTGATGGGAACCGTTCATAAATAAAATCACATGTATTGTTTGGCGACTATAGAAATAGAAGAAAGAAATAGAGACTAGAGGACGCATTAGAACACATCTGTTTGGGAATTGAGAAACATATTCCGGATCTACCTTTGTCTTGGGTTCCGCTTGAAAGCTAAGTCGACGTCGTTGGAAGCAATGAGCTGATACATTGGTTCAGTAATGTTATGCACTTTAGGAGAATTTTGTAAGCACAAAGCTCTCAATATGAGTCTGCGAATACAACGACATCCTTAACTGAGGTGCTAAATTTGACTTCGGGGAAAACAACGACGTCTTTAACTGAAGTGCTAAATTTTATTTTGGGAATATAATAATTCCCACAGCTTTAATGATAGACTTTATTTTGGGAATATAAGAATTCCCGCAGCTGAAATTCTAGATTTTATTTTGGGAATATAAGAATTCCCGCTGCTGAAATGCTACATTTTATTTTGGGAATATATATATTCCCGCAGCTAAAATGCTAGATTTTATTTTGGGATTATAACAATTCACGCAACTAAAGTGCTAAATTGTATTTTGGGAATATCAGAATTCCCACAACCGGTCTCTCTCGTCTAAGGGTTCTCCGTAAACCGGTATACTCTCGTAACGTGACGTGACATGTGCGAGAATTGGTAGCGGTTCTCTTCTCGTTGGTAACTTACGGGGTATGCGAACTGGTCGTTGAGAAAGCAATGGCAAACTACTGAGCGTAATCTTGCCAAGAAATCAACAATCAGCTGAAAGATGCTGATGTTGACAGCGATGTCCTGTTAAGGATATACGAGGGGAAAAAAATTCCCACAACTGTAATGCTAGATTTTATTTTAGAAATATATCAACATCCTCAATTGAAATGCAAAATTATATTCAGGGAATGTGAAGATGCCATCAACTAAAATGTGAAATTTTATTCCGCTAATTTAACGATGTCCTAGT
>JACEFZ010028126.1:0-249935 GCA_014155875.1 Cepaea nemoralis
GGATTCAAATCGTAATTGTTTACATTACTAAGTGTGTTGTCTCTGAAATACATATTTTCCAGTTAGTAAGACACCTGCTATGCATTTCTTTTCATAATTATATTTTATTATATCTCTACATGTAATGTGCATATGTATCACACACACACACACAGAGTAATATCCATCTCTCTATTTATATAACTGCACTACGAGTGATCTAAATTGTACATTAATTATCTAATTTCCGTGTTTCTGCACATAGTGTCATATAATAAATCTAAACATAAACATTTATCCCACACATACACATATGGCACCACAATAGTTGTAGTCGTAAATTTGTGATGGTACACTTTGTTTATGTTAACAATAGTGTGAACTAAAAGTACAGAAGAAACAAAAAACTAAAGAAAATGTTCATCCATCCTACATGTGCCCCATGCCGATAAGCGTGGGCGGTCATGTTTCGGTTTCACCTCTCCTCACCGATCACCATAGTCGGGTCAGCTCTGTGTTTCTGTCTCGACGCATGACATGTGGCCAAGCCATCCAAGTATTTACTTCTCATCTTCCCCCTTGGTCCTCTTCTCTTCAATCTTGCCAGTTGTCACCACGTTCTCCAATTCCTGTCCTCTCATAACATGCCCCCAAAAGAAATTGCTCAATTGTACGTATTAACTGATCTCCCATTTGGACAGAAGGACAATGTATCTCCAAACTAGAGTCATTGTGTTATTTGGTTTTGTTTTGAAGTATCTTCCCGCAATTTCAGTGCTCAGTGAAAGGAACTTTACCTTATAATACTTGTTCATTTAATTGCCACCCTGTTTTCGCCAAACTTACTTTTTTTTTTGCGCTGAATTCAGTTAAACGTGATTAAAAATTCATGGATGTGTTACACTACTAGTTCCATTCCACACTCATGAAAACCCATGATGCAAGTTCCATAAGTAAATTGTTTCTGTCATCATGTCATGGTTTATGGTTGGTTAAATTTTTGCGTGAGAACTGTTCAATGCTTACACTAGAAGTTCAGCCAAGAAATACTGTTATTTATTTTGTTCTTGTTGTCACGATGATATGGATTTTGCGTTGACAACATTGACATTGTGTGTGTGTGTGTGGGTTTTTTTTTAGTATTCTTGTTTACTTCCGTCAAGCTTTCGTCATTTTTGTGTCTGTTCTTTTCATACTCTAAGCTCGGCGAGAAACCTTTTACCCCAACCCGAAGCAAATGATTAGCATAAAATAGGTAATTATAGATACATTGAGGGTTGTTTGATTCCATCATAACTTGAGGGCTAATACAACCACTGACTCACTCACTCATACCCTGTAATGCATCACACACATCACCGGAAACATGAAAAGATATACTGTTTACTTGCAATAGTTTTTTTTTCTGCATATAATTTTTTTCATTTATGAATGTTTCATTTTTAACATCTCTTTTATAATTCTTTTGTGGTATTTTTACAATTTTTACATTGAACTCTGACAATATATTCAAATTGTATTTTGTGTACTTGGAGCTGTTATCAAGATAGTTTCCAATATTGCTTTTAACATGCTACGTTAAAAATTGACTAGTTCCCACTGCTCTAGTTAAAGTAACTAACTCGATCCTAACTTCATTTAACTGGACCCTATTCAACCCAACACTTGTATCCTCATGGACCCATAGGTTTTACTATTTACAACTTATTAACCGCCTTAGCTATTGAAATATATGCAGTGTTTGTTCTTAACACAACAGTACAATTAGTGCTGGCCATAGGGAGGGAATGGTGATGCTTCAATAACTGCCAATGTCTTTGCTTCAGTTGTGGCATTTAACTAGATTATTACAGTAGTTTAATGCTATTATTAAATTAGATTGTTTACAGTAGTTAGGTTAGCTAGCGAATGTATGTACTTGTGTACCCTGTGAGATCTTGATTTTTATATCATACTGTATTTTGTGTTGTTGTGTAAAATACTGGTGCTCGTGTATATGCATAAATAATATTCCAGCATTTTTAGTAATGATAGGTACCTTTTTATAACATGTGATGTGTTTATTTCCTAGAATCGAAAGCATGAACTCGACATGTTTGTATGTTATTGTGTTCAGAAACGTGTTTCTCTTCCTCTTCTTCTTCTTTGTATCAACCTCAGACGTCAGTATAAATCCAAAGAAATCATACGTCACCTGAATCTTCTTGGCAAGTCTATAGAATAAAGTTTGTCCTCAAATGGAGCCAGTGTGGGCTAGAATAGTTTGACACCTGAGTTTAATATTAGCTGCTTAAAGTCTACTGGTGTCTATGGCTTAGAGACTGTGAATGTAGTTTCATAACTCCAACATATCTGGTTCAAAGTCAGCCACAGTCGATTTGGAGCAGATTTGATTTATGTTGATTTATGCAATGATGGGGCATCGACCATTCAGAAAGCGATAGGAAACTGCTGAACGTAGAACCAACTGCCTAGAGAATTACAAATAGGCAGTAAATGCTGGGATTGAAATTAACGTGAAGCAAAAGGCATGCAATTACTTTAAAATTAACTTCACAATTGACTGCAGTCTGTGGATTCTGCATTGTATATTATCTGTGATTATATTTTTCTTCTGTGTTATATATAATTTTTACAACATCATCTTTCATACAAATGTGAAGGTATAATACCATTCAGAGAATGTGTGGGGGTACAGTATAACTAGTCCTTTACCTATTATAGCCTTGATTCAGTTAGTTCGGTGGCCATGACATTCCTCTCGCTCCTTTGCTTCAAACAATTCCTGCAACTATAAATATTGTCCTGTGACCCACTTCAAGATACTTGGTCGACCCCATAACCGTGCTGATGGGAGGGGGGGGGTCTTATCACTGCTGGTGATTGAACCCAAACCATTGTCTTGATAGGCACGCTAATTAATAACTGTACCAACCCCGCCCACTGCATTGTTTTCGTGTGTGTGTGTGTGTGTATATATATGGGTATGCTGGGTAGTGGATTCATTGCTGGATGGATGATGGTGACAACTGATTTGTTATTACAGATGTAGTTAGCCGCTTGCAGCCCACAGTGACAATACTATCACCGAGGGTATTCATCTCCATCATGTTCCGTGCGGTAAGCGTGGGCGATCATGTTTTCGCCATTTCACTCGATCACCAGAGTCTGACTCAGCTCCATGTTCTGCCTCTACCATGTCATTGATCAAGCCATCCAAGTATGTACTCTCTGTCTTCACCCCTTGTTCGCCTTTTCCCTCGATCTTGGCCAGTTATCACCAGTTCTCACACTTTATTTCTTCTCTTACATGTCAAACATTTTTGACTGAGTACTCTAATTTCTCGATCAATTTACGATTATCATTGTTTTCTGTGTAGTCTTGGTCATTGGTCTTTCTGTCTGTCCATGGTATTCTTTGCGGTCTCCTCGGAAATCACTCTCCACAGCCATAAGGCTGTTTTTTCAGCTTGACTGCTCATTGTCCAAGCTTCACATCCTATAAAAGTACAGGCTTCTATATAGCACTCAACACTCGTCTACGCGTGTCATTTGGTATCCACGTCCAGTTCCTCCGAGCAATTAACAGTCGTGAACCGAACACCTAGGAAGTAGTCGACTCACACCTTTGGAAGCGAGAGAGCAGCGTTGTACACACGAAACCACGGAGTTACATCTACACATTGTAGAGTTACATTTCAGTAAATGAGAGCTACTGGTACTCATTGTTGACTCCCATATGTATTTGTGTTAGATCTCTCAGAACTACTGGATAGAGGGGAAAAAAAAAATCACCTGTAACCTCTTTATGGTCGCGCGATTTGTCCCTATATTTGGTGCAGAATTGTCTTTCTTGTAGCTCACATATGGTGAGGCCATGTAACTGGTGGTATAGTCTGTCCAGAAATGGAATGCCTTAATTCACTATCAATTATTTTGTGAAAAACTTGTTTGCATCGTTTATAAAGTTTTTCACTGCCGTCTTTATTTACCCCCACCCAATGGTATGTCTTTGATAGGTCCAAAAGCACTTAAATCTAGAAAGCTGTGACTTTTTCTTTGATGTTTTGGTGAAAAACTAGTGATTTCTCGCTACAAACTTGTTTTACAGTAATGCCCCTTTCCACTACGCGAGCTCTTCCATAGTCAATCCCATGTCCCACGAGAATTAACTATTCAACGTTACTGTTTCCGTGTGAAGGCGTAATACATTTAATAACGTGCACTTCATCTCTGAACCCGTAAATTAAATACCGCCTATAAACACAGTTTTGAAATCTGCTGTACACTCTCCGTAACAAAATTTTTTTTTGTTTGATGGCTAATAATTTTCTCCCGTGTGTTGCCCCGGGGCCCTAAGGGAAGCAAAGAATAGCAACACTGTAGTCCTAACCACGCATGTAAGAGGCGACGAGAGGCTTGATGGGTTCCGTCGCCCTGCTACTGAGTGCGTGTGTGGCGCGAACTGGTGAGCTTTGAGTTTTCGTGTGAAATGCTTTTGTCTGCCGATGGTTTTTTTTTGGAGCGGACTGCAATGTTCGGAGCGATGGCAGATGGCTTATGTCCCAGAGTTTGACCGTTTTGCCTTATGCAGAAATGCGTGGCTGCTGGGCTTCTGGTTGACTGTCCTACCATCCACGATGAATTGTATTTCGTGACTGTGTGGGTGACATCTTAGGAAACATACAATGGGAAAAGACTGCTGATTCCATCAGAGATTAACTCTGGGTTTCGTGGGAGACTATTGTGTTGACATTCTGGCGGCGCATTATGCACAGTGTTCTGTTGTTTGTCGAGACTCATGTCGTTTCCACTTTTCACATTGGGCAGTGGGGAGCGTTTTGTGTAATATTCACTGGCACAGGAACGGAGCATAATGGGGACAACCCGTTGCTGTGAAGTTGGAACTGCGACTAACTAACTAACTTATAATAAGTTTATATGCTAAATCTCATCATTATCTCTCAATTGGTTACTGAGATATGGAATTTTATATTGGGGCAGATAAAAGTAAACAGACTATAGACGCTCATCTGACGGCCTGGTGGTCATGGGATGGATTTCCCCGATTCCAATTTTTTTTGGTTTTTGTTTGACTAGCGCTTCTAGGTCAACCCAGCCTGAAACCAGTACCAGTAAATGTGGGAAGTGAAGACGGCCGGCGTGTAACTGCCCACACACCTCTCACAAGTGTCGATGGGCTTATAGAAATATGGATCTATCACCATTTGCCCACTGAATCTTACGGCAGGAAAAAGGATTAGTGGGAGGGGGGGAGAGAGAGAGAGAGAGAGAGAGAGAGAGAGAGAGAAGGATTAGCCAATTTCAGCTGTTAAAATTTTGTTGACAGCCACACGGTTAGACAGAAAGTGTATAACAATAAAATACAGGGTGTGTTTTTAATGACTCTGCAGTGTTTGAAAATATTGCCGGTCCAAGTTTTATATTTACCTATTATGCTGCATGATGTGTACATAGAGTGAATACAAAACTTGGACAGGCAATATTTTCAAACACTGCACTGTCATTAAAAACACACCCTATATATCTATAACTCGTTGAAAAGGTTAGATGCGTGTCCCTTACTATTCGTCGCAATCAACCCCAGCATTTGGGGGGGGGGGAGGATAATTTGTGATTTACTAGATGTTTGCGTTCAGCAGTGTGCCCATAGTTTCTGAACGACCGACGCCTCATACCATCTAAATCGACGCAAAACGGCCTGTTTCCAAATCGCCCTTATTTTTTTTTTTTTTTTAAATTATTTTCAAAACCATCGACTCGTTATGACGATGAATTGTGAAACATGTTCATCACATTTAAGCCAAAGCGCCGACCCTGTGACTAGAGCGAACCGAAACAACGCTGGAGTGAGTGGGCTCGTCTGATGGCGAGGGACACTGGTAATAGGGAAAGCTAATCCACACGCAAAAATCAGTCCAGTGCATTAAAGTACTAATACATGTGTGGACTACGTTTGAGTTCAAAGTGAGTGAACGCAAATTTTTAAAAAAAAGCTTTTGGTAAAAGTTGGAGAAAAGAAAGAAACAAATCCCGTAACAGGAATGTACTGTGGGTAGTTGAAGAGCTAGGACCATCCCATCTTTTAGACCTGTGGAATAGGTGGCCAGGCTTTCCCCCTCACATAGCGAACGTCGAATGCAGGCATCGAACCTTCGTTCGCCCACGGTCATGCCGTTATCAGCGTAACTCCCTAGCCACAAGACTAACCCGCCCTCTGAATATAAGTAGTTGACAACACCCGAAATAGTGTCCTCATTGTCTGGCCGAGTAAATATTGTTTCATCTGTGAATACAGAAAGTTAGCTGTTTCTGTGGGGAGGGAGACAGAGAAAGAAAGAGAGGGGGGGGGGGGGTGGGAGTTGAGAAAAAGAGAATTAGCTATTACAATGATCGCGGTGGAGCTTACGCATGTATTGTACCCGTTGCCGCAGCGTCGGCTGCGGCCTAACAGCGCGAACGATTTGGTGTAACAGGACGGCTGCCACGTCCCTCCAACATAGTGATGACCAGCTCAATAAGAGGTTGAAAACTGATTTTTTTTTTTTTTTCATATCCTTTACAGGACATCGCTGTCAACACCAGCATCTTTCAGCCGTATGTTGATTTCTTGGCAAGATTACGCTCAGTAGTTTGCCATTGCTTTCTGAGCGGCCGGCTCACATAGGCCTACCCTGTAAGTTACCGATGCGATTCGAACCACTGCTGATTCTCACCATCATCACGTTACCTACGAGAGTATACGAGATTACGGAGAAAAGTCGTAACCTCTAAGCCACGAAGCCGGCTGAAAACTGATACAGGGGAAAATTCGCCACTGACAAATCGTCCCATTTCCAGATTGACCTTTAGTCGCTGTTATCGTATAGGGTAGTAACAGTTAAATTATCCGTACTTCAACGTTGCGAACAAACAAGAAATAGAATCACACACTTTCTCCAAAATTGAAATTCAATATTGTTTTTTATAATTCTAATGTAACTTGATCCGAACAACGACCTCATGTCGTACATAGTAATAACTTCATAACTCTCAACTCTAACAGGGATTTACTTATAAAATTTCCACTAGCCTTCTCGTAAAAACACACGACTCTTCATAAATATCATACACGAGGTAAACTAGTGAAGAAAATCACCATTAAATGAACCCATGTTTTTAAAATTCATATTCTATTCTTCTGCTACGGTGGAATCTTCTCTAATCCGTTTAGTCGTTTCAACGTCCTTACTTTTCTGATGAGAACCTTCTTTGCTTGTTGTACCACCTTCCTTTCCTGATGGAGACCAACCCCCCCCCCCCCCCCCCCCCCCGACTAACTATCGTGTTGTCAACTCTACACTTTCTCTACTCGAATGTCATCCGTAGAAACCACACACAAATTCCCTACGTAAAAACAATATCTTTGTTTAGTGCATCTTCGTGCAACAAACGGTAATTTTCGTAAGGGTCTTTTTCTTTCCGAACGTAAATCCTAACACATCGCCAGGACAGTGCGCTCTGTATAGGTCGACACAGTAACAGCCCATTCTGGTACATGGGGAACGAAACATTACTACACAAACAACAGCGATTTAGGTGATGTAATGTATGTGGTCGTCATACAACGGGCTTGGGATAGGTCGTCATACAACGGGCTTGGAATTGGCCGTCATACATCGGGCTTGGGATAGGCCAGCATGTCCGCAAAGAGAAGAGCGCCGGCTCTTAAACCTCCTGTGCGCTGATGACTATGCGCTACACCAGTCAGACTTCAACGTTGACGTCTCGTTCAAAATGTAGCTGCCTTGTTCCAGACGTACTGGTGTTACCTTTCCTCTGGGGTGAACTAGTCAGGCCGTGAGAGGGATCATGCTGCATGGGCAACACATGGTCTCTAAATTCAGCCCAGGCTTTGCGTTATGGAGAGGGATAACTCCATTTTACAAACTATCCTCTGTCAAGACGGTAAGATGACCCACGGCTGAGAACAAGAACTGCTGGTTGTCGAGTACCACCTTGGCCACCCAGCAAGGCACAAGCCTTGGGCCGTAGCTGTCAGTGGGGTTGTTGTGTCGTGTCCAGTTACAACTGGGTGCCCTGTTTAAACAGGATGTTAGAGTAGCTTTATGAGCACGCATTGAAAGGTCACAGGGGGATAATCAACATCAGGAGTTGGTCTGGTCATCAGAGTTCAATGTCACACACCCCTCCTCTTGTGTGACTGCCCACTTCTATCCATATGGCCCACTTTTATCCACACTGCCCACTTCTATCCACACTGCCCACTTCTATCCATATGGCCCACTTTTATCCACACTGCCCACTTCTATCCACACTGCCCACTTCTATCCACACCGCCCACTTCTATCCACACTGCCCACTTCTATCCACACTGCCCACTTCTATCCACACTGCCCACTTTTATCCACGCTACCCACTTCTATCCACACTGCCCACTTCTATCCACTCTGCCCAATCTGCCCACTTCTATCCTTACTGCCACATCTATTCACAACGGCCCACTGTTATCCACACTGCCCACTTCTATCCACACTGCCCACTTCTATCCACACTGCCCCACTTCTATCCACACTGCCTACTTCTATCCACACGGCCCAATTTTATCCACACTGCCCACTTCTATCCACACTGCCCACTTCTATCCACACTGCCCACTTCTATCCACACTGCCCACTTTTATCCACACTGCCCACTTCTATCCACACTGCCCACTTCTATCCACTCTGCCCACTTCTATCCTTACTGCCCACATCTATTCACACTGCCCACTTTTATCCACACTGCCCACGTCTATCCTTACTGTCCACTTCTATCCTTACTGCCCACTTCTTTCCTTACTGCCCACTTCTATCTACACTGCCCACTTCTATTCACACTGCCCACTTCTATCCACACTACCCACTTCTATCCTTACTGCCCACATCTATTCACACTGCCCACTTTTATCCACACTGCCCACTTCTATCCTTACTGCCCACTTCTATTCTTATTGCCTACTTCTATCTACACTGCCCACTTCTATTCACACTGCCCACTTCTATTCACACTGCCCACTTCTATCCACACTGCCCACTTCTATCCACACTGCCCACTTTTATCCACACTGCCCACTTCTATCCACACTGCCCACTTCTATCCACTCTGCCCACTTCTATCCACTCTGCCCACTTCTATCCACTCTGCCCACTTCTATCCTTACTGCCCACATCTATTCACACTGTCCACTTTTATCCACACTGCCCACTTCTATCCTTACTGCCCACTTCTATCCTTACTGCCCACTTCTATCTACACTGCCCACTTCTATTCACACTGCCCACTTCTATCCACACTACCCACTTCTATCCTTACTGCCCACATCTATTCACACTGCCCACTTTTATCCACACTGCCCACTTCTATCCTTACTGCCCACTTCTATCCTTATTGCCTACTTCTATCTACACTGCCCACTTCTATTCACACTGCCCACTTCTATCCACACTGCCCACTTCTATCCACACTGCCCACTTCTATCCACACTGCCCACTTCTATCCACACTGCCCACTTCTATCCTTACTGCCCACTTCTATCCTTACTGCCCACTTCTATCCTTACTGCCCACTTCTATCCACACTGCCCACTTCTATCCACACTGCCCACTTCTATCCACTCTGCCCACTTCTATCCTTACTGCCCACATCTATTCACACTGCCCACCTTTATCCACACTGCCGACTTCTATCCTTACTACCCACTTCTATCCTTACTGCCACTTCTATCCACACTACGCACTTCTATCCTTACTGCCCACTTCTATCCTTACTGCCCACATCTATTCACACTGCCACTTCTATCCTTACTGCCCACTTCTATCCTTACTGCCCACTTCTATCTACCATGCCCACTTCTATTCACACTGCCCACTTCTATCCACACTGCCCACGTTCTATCCACACTTGCCACACATCTATTTACACTGCCCACTTTATCCACACTGCCCACTTCTATCCACACTGCCCACTTCTATCCTTACTACCTACTTCTATCCACACTGCCCACTTCTATCCACTCTGCCACTTCTATCCACTCTGCCCACTTCTATCCACACTGCCCACTTATATCCACACTGCCCACTTTATCCACGCTACCCCACTTCTATCCACACTGCCCACTTCTATCCACTCTGCCCACTCTGCCCACTTCTATCCTTACTGCCCACATCTATTCACACTGCCCACTTTTATCCACACTGCCCACTTCTATCCACACTGCCCACTTCTATCCACACTGCCTACTTCTATCCACACGGCCCAATTTTATCCACACTGCCCACTTCTATCCACACTGCCCACTTCTATCCACACTGCCCACTTCTATCCACACTGCCCACTTTTATCCACACTGCCCACTTCTATCCACACTGCCCACTTCTATCCACTCTGCCCACTTCTATCCTTACTGCCCACATCTATTCACACTGCCCACTTTATCCACACTGCCCACGTCCTATCCTTACTGTCCACTTCTATCCTTACTGCCCACTTCTTTCCTTACTGCCCCTTCTATCTACACTGCCCAACTTCTATTCACACTGCCCACTTCTATCCACACTACCCACTTCTATCCTTACTGCCCACTTCTATTCTTATTGCCTACTTCTATCTACACTGCCCACTTCTATTCACACTGCCCACTTCTATTCACACTGCCCACTTCTATCCACACTGCCCACTTCTATCCACACTGCCCACTTTTATCCACACTGCCCACTTCTATCCCACTGCCCACTTCTATCCACTCTGCCCACTTCTATCCACTCTGCCCACTTCTATCCACTCTGCCCACTTCTATCCTTACTGCCCACATCTATTCACACTGTCCACTTTTATCCACACTGCCCACTTCTATCCTTACTGCCCACTTCTATCCTTACTGCCCACTTCTATCTACACTGCCCACTTCTATTCACACTGCCCACTTCTATCCACACTACCCACTTCTATCCTTACTGCCCACATCTATTCACACTGCCCACTTTTATCCACACTGCCCACTTCTATCCTTATTGCCTACTTCTATCTACACTGCCCACTTCTATTCACACTGCCCACTTCTATCCACACTGCCCACTTCTATCCACACTGCCCACTTCTATCCACACTGCCCACTTCTATCCTTACTGCCCACTTCTATCCTTACTGCCCACTTCTATCCTTACTGCCCACTTCTATCCACACTGCCCACTTCTATCCACACTGCCCACTTCTATCCACTCTGCCCACTTCTATCCTTACTGCCCACATCTATTCACACTGCCCACCTTTATCCACACTGCCGACTTCTATCCTTACTACCCACTTCTATCCTTACTGCCACTTCTATCCACACTACGCACTTCTATCCTTACTGCCCACTTCTATCCTTACTGCCCACATCTATTCACACTGCCAACTTCTATCCTTACTGCCCACTTCTATCCTTACTGCCCACTTCTATCTACCATGCCCACTTCTATTCACACTGCCCACTTCTATCCACACTGCCCACTTCTATCCACACTGCCCACATCTATTTACACTGCCCACTTTTATCCACACTGCCCACTTCTATCCACACTGCCCACTTCTATCCTTACTACCTACTTCTATCCACACTGCCCACTTCTATCCACTCTGCCCACTTCTATCCACTCTGCCCACTTCTATCCACACTGCCCACTTATATCCACACTGCCCACTTCTATCCACACTGCCCACTTCTATCTACACTGCCCACTTCTATCCACTCTGCCCACTTCTATCCACACTACCCACTTCTATCCACTCTGCCCACTTCTATCCACACTGCCCACTTCTATCCACACTGCCCACTTCTATCCTTACTACCTACTTCTATCCACACTGCCCACTTCTATCCACTCTGCCCACTTCTATCCACATTGCCCACTACTATCCACACTGCCCACTTCTATCCACACTGCCCACTTCTATCCACACTGCCCATTTCTATCCACACTGCCCACTTCTATCCACACTGCCCACTTCTATCCACTCTGCCCACTTCTATCCACTCTGCCCACTTCTATCCACACTGCCCACTTCTATCCACACTGCCCACTTCTATCCTTACTACCTACTTCTATCCACACTGCCCACTTCTATCCACTCTGCCCACTTCTATCCACATTGCCCACTACTATCCACACTGCCCACTTCTATCCACACTGCCCACTTCTATCCACACTGCCCACTTCTATCCACACTGCCCACTTCTATCCACTCTGCCCACTTCTATCCACTTCTGCCCACTTCTATCCACACTGCCCACTTCTATCCACACTGCCCACATTCTATCCACACTGCCACTTCTATCCACACTGCCCACTTCTATCCACACTGCCACTTCTATCTACACTGCCCACTTCTATCCACACTGCCCACTTCTATCCTTACTGCCCACTTCTGTCCACACTGCCCACTTCTATCCACACTGCCCTCTTCTATCCTTACTACCTACTTCTATCCACACTGCCTACTTCTATCCACACTGCCCACTTCTATCCACACTGCCCACTTTTATCCACACTGCCTACTTCTATCCTTACTGCCCACTTCTATCCACACTGCCCCATTCTATCCACACTGCCCACTTCTAATCCACACTGCCCACTTTTATCCACACTGTCCACTTCTATCCCACTGGCCCACTTCTATCCACACTGCCCACTTCTATCCACACTGCCCACTTTTATCCACACTGCCCACTTTTATCCACACTGCCCACTTCTATCCACACTGCCCACTTCTATCCACACTGCCCACTTCTATCCACACTGCCCACTTCTATCCACACTGCCCACTTCTATCCACACTGCCCACTTTTATCCACACTGCCCACTTTTATCCACACTGCCCACTTTTATCCACACTGCCCACTTTTATCCACACTGCCCACTTTTATCCACACTGCCCACTTTTATTCACACTGCCCACTTTTATCCACACTGCCCACTTCTATCCACACTGCCCACTTTTATCCCCTGCCCACTTTTATCCACACTGCCCACTTCTACCACACTGCCCACTTCTATCCACACTGCCCACTTCTATCCCACTGCCCACTTCTATCCACACTGCCCACTTCTATCCCACTGCCCACTTCTATCCACACTGCCCACTTTACCCCCACTCCCCCTTCTATCCACACTGCCCCTTCTTCCACACTCCATTATCCAACTGGCCCCCTTTCCATCCACACCCCGCCCCCCCCCCCCCTTTAAACCCCCCCTCTTTTTTTTTCCCGGTTCTTTTCTTTGACTCAAGCGTGTCCATACAAGGCTACTCATTGGACTTATTTTTGGTGGGTTAGCTTTCCCTATTACCGTGTCCCTCCCCATCCGGGAACCCACCTGGCTTCTGAGGTACTTGTAATTTACGTCCCCAAGTCAAGGGTGAGAAGTCAACATTTTAATCCAATTGACCGGTGAAGGGGTTCAACCCACTACCTCGGTATCAGCACATCTGATGTTTAAGAGCAAGCTTCTTATCCATTCAGCCGTGATGACCTTGTAGCCATCTTTTATTATGGACGGAGAATGTGGGGGTGAAGGAGTAAAAATAATTTTATAGAGCGGGTTCATGGAAAAATTAGATTGATAGAAAGAGTTAAGTTTAAAAATAAAGACAAAAAAATCATAAGCATCTAGTAGCTGATTGGTACAGAAAAAAAACTTAAGAAAATCACAGTCACAAGTCAGTTTCTATTATAGTTAATAAAAAAACACATATGAATTGTTTGACGCTTATAAAAGTCGCCGAAAAATAGAGATTAGAGGACTTGCTAGACAGAATAAACAGTGAAAGTTATAGTTGCCGACCGGGATTCTGTCGCAAGAGGGACATTGTCATGGCAACTGTAGAAGGCTTTTAAATTGCAGACTTAACTTCTGCTGATCTTGATTTAGATTTTGTTTGTAATTTGTCTTCCCCTTGTTTCCCCTGGGTCATGGACACATCCAGCGCATTCATTTTCATCAAGAACTCGGGAAGAAGCGCATTTCTCTTCAGTGTTGACGCACAAGAGGTTTTGCTTTTTAAAGGGATTGGTTTGTTGTAGCTTGCCGAGCTGGAGAAAGCTGGGTTCTTTATCATTGTCTACATTTTTTTATATTTAACATGAATGCGACCAGCAGAGTGTCTTCTGAGGGTTTGTGTGCTGTGACAAAATGTGATTTGTTGGATTATATTGTCATGTATACGTACGTATGCGCACGCATTTACGTATATATGTAAGTATTTATGTACAGACACTACACATAGGCGACTGACATTGCGGAGCGTTTGTGTAGTGTCTGTGTGAGAAGGATAGAATGACATTAAAGAGGACATGTGTTGTGTATGTGAGAAGAGACAGAGGGAGATTGATAGATAGGGAGAAAGAGAGAGAGAGAGAGAGAAGCCCGGCTGTCAGCATATGTGCTGCATACGTGAAAAAAAAAAAGGGGGGGGGGGGGCGTACTGGTATTAAGCAGCATGTGTGTTGAGTGCAAATGTTGTAATCTACTAAACAAAGGGCACCTGATGTTAACCGACATATAATCGTATGTTGTGTGTGAGAGGGAAGTGAGGAGAACGCGATAATACGCATTAAACAGAGTGCGGTTAAAGATAACGAGAGAGAGAGAGAGAGAGAGAGAGAGAGAGAGAGAGAGAGAGAACTAATGACATTAAACATCTTTTATGAGAGAGAGAGAGAGAGAGAGAGAGAGAGAGAGAGAGAGAGTGCTCACCACTAACATGAATCTGTATTACAAAGAGTTTATGAATAGTTGTGTGAAAGACAAAGAGAAGATAATTTTTAACTTGACGTCTGCCTCGTGGTATCCTGTTTTCTTGTTTATCTGTGATTGTTCGTGTTTATCCGCGATTGTTCATGTTTGTTTGCGATTCTGCTGCCTAGGTAACCCCTCCAACTCTGCGGCCGGAAATGGCCCAACTATTGCAGGGGTCATTATTCCAGGTATGTGTCATATATTATTCAGTATCTCTGAACTGGTTTTTAGGAAAATGCTTGTTTCCTACACACTTTTCCCCCAACTCTGTCATTGAAATACTTCATCTAAACATGTGGGGAAAACTGTTCACCCGCCCCAATTTGTTTCGTATTACATTATTGGCGCGCTTTTTCCTCCTCTTTCTTGTAATTTATTTCTGGTTCTTTTGTAGCGTGGGCTGGAATGTCACATATTGCTAACAATTACTTCCCTTTTTAAATTTCTGTTTAGAACGAATAATTTGTTAAATCTGCCAGTTTTCGAAATAATTAGCTTGCAACCCTTTTGTTTCGGTGGCGGAGTTTCTTGTTTTGGCACGCACGCGCGCGCGCACACACACACAGAGAATTACAGTCGCTTAAAAGTCGACAGGGTCGACTTAATGGCACCGGGTTTTTATCCCATATGGCTCAGTCTCTTTCCGCAGCGAACTGCCGAAAGCGTCACACAGAACACGAATAACGTAGTTACAGCGACGACCCCCTGGAGTCTCCGAAAAAAATGCACTCGTGAACCAAAGGACGTGACCTGGAATCGAACCCACAACCTTCGGAGCCCAAGTCGGGAGAGAGAGCGAGAGAGAGAGAGAAAGAGAGAGAGAGAGAGAGAGAGAGAGAGAGAGAGAGAGAGAGAGAGAGAGAGAGAGAAGAGAGAGAGAGAGAGATGACAACTGAAATGTTTTCTAACTATTAATTTAACGCATTTCTACCCCGGGGCATGATTTTTATTCTGTTTTTGCTTTGGTTGGCTCGCTTTGTCTCAAACATAGTCCATCCATAATCCACGTGCTACTACTTCTAGTGCAGTGGACTAATATTTGCTTATGGATTACCTTTCACTTTTACCAGTGTCCCTCGCCATCGGGTGAACCCACTCCGACTTCTGAGGTACTTGTAATTGACGTCCCAAAGTCAAGAAGGAGAAATCAATATTTTAGTCCAACTGACCGGTTTAGTGGTTGAAAGCGCAACCTTGGCACCAGTACACCAGAGGTTTAAGAGCGAGCTTCTTATGCATTTGTGAAATGAAACATCTAAACATCTGTCGAAGAAATATGACCAATCAAAGCCTGATCCCGGATATTTCGAATGCATTGTGTGAGAAATGAAATTTGCAGAATGACAGACAAGCTGTAACAGTGCAATAAGTAAATGAATGAAAACGAGAAGTGGGATTGGTAAACTTAACAAGGACGCAATCGTAAGTCACAAAATTGACTTTGCGAGACATTGGGTTAGCCGCAAGTTAAAGTGTGTAACTTGTGGTTATGTTTGTGTAAAGTTTACTAATTCCACGTCCCGTTTTCATTACTTATCTTTCGTGTTGTGGTAAATCATGACTTGCTTGCATCCTAATATGACCCTCCGCGGATGTGATGTTTCAGTACCGGTCTTGTGCACCCCACTGCTTTCTGGGCTGGGAGAGGGGATTAAGAGTTCTGCAATGCAGCGCCCGCGAACTTTGTACCGTGTCGGAAAAAAGTCTTTACTCCATTCTCACTCCGATAGAAGCAAATTCTTTTTCAGAGCTGAACACCAATAGATCAGATATTAGAGTTAAGACTCAGCCATCTAGAACAGTGGTTCTCAACCTTTTTTGGCCCATGCACCCCTTCACCATATGTTCAGAATGTCATTCCCCCCTATTTCCTTCCTATAACCCCCCCCCCCCCCCACCTGCCCCTGCACAGTATACTAAAAATGGAAGCTACATTTAATAACACATACTAGAACAAGTCTAGATGTCTACATAAAACGTGATTTGTGGGTCTACTTACATTATAATCTAATGTCAGAAGGGCGAGAAGTACAGAACCGTAAAATATGGAGGGAAAAAACAGTATCAAGTCATCAGTTCTTTATTAACGCGATCTTGAAATAATCTTAATTCCCCTCCTGGAAACTCTAACCCCCCCCCCCCCCCCCCCCCCCTTTGGGGGGGGGGGGGGAATTCCCCACCGGTTGAGAACCACTGCTCTAGAGAAGTCCCAAACAACTGATCATCCATTTTGACAGATGTTAACCGCACTCGTTCATTTCAAGGAACTATTTTTATAATTATGTTTCCTGACAGCTAAAACTACCATAACACAAATATATTTTCAAACGTGTTGCTGTGGTTATGGGGATACCTTGAAGCTACGACCTAGGTTAGAATATGGAAACTTGGCTGTGAATCCCTCAGATTCGTCCAAGCGTAAGTAACAGACTTTGCTGTGCATCAAGAAAGGACCAAGGGAAAATTGAGAGCCAGGTGTCCTCCCCATAAACATTGTGAGATTAATATCTATATATGTTTGGTTCATTACAGTGCAAATTAGCACGACTGCATTCCGGAAATATGCACAGACTCTTCTAGTAAATAAAGGAGTCTTTTCCGCGTTTCGGCGTATTGTCAATATGCGGCTAGCCACAGTGTTTTGTAGACTAATCTGCGTTTAGTATGGTGTATTCGACGAACAATAAAAATTACATATACACACTTTTTTTTGTGTTCGCAAATCCCTTACAGGACATCGCTGTCAACATTAGCAACTTTCAGCTGATTGTTGATTTCTTGGCAAGATTACGCTCAGTAGTTTGCCATTGCTTTCTGAGCGACCAGCTCACATACCCCGTAAGTTACCGACGCGGTTAGAACCGCCATCTAATCTCGCGCACGTCACGTTACTCACGAAAGTATACCGGATAACGGAGAAAGTCGCCAACACCTGGGCCATGGAGACCGGCATATATATATATATATATATATATTATATATATATTATATATATATATATATATATATATTATATATATATAATATATATATATATATATATAAGAATAGAGACAAATTTGGCTGACGTGAAGGGTAAATCACCATTGTACATCCCTACTACATTATTATCCTATATAGAACATACCATTTTGATCATACCACAGTAAGCATAACAAATTAACCATACCTCATTGCTGCATTTCAACATACCACATGCAGCATACAAGATGCAACATGCCACATTCAACATATTACTATTACGTTCGGCAAACCATATTCATCACACCACATTTATCATACCACAAGCGGCACACTACATTCAGCATACAACATTCTACAAAGTACATTCAACAAACCACATGCAGCATACCACATTCAACATACCACAATAAACATAAAACAATCAACATACCATATTCACAAGGCAACATATCACATTTCAAAATATTACGACCGGAAACCAGATTCAGCGTACCTCTATCGGCATACAACATTCAACATGCCACATGCAATATGTCACATTCAACATACCACATTCAACATATCACATTCAGTTAACCAGATGCAAGTTATTACAGTCAACGTGAAATGAAACAAAAAGGTAAGTTAAGATCCTCCAGAGAAACAACCACAAACTTAACCAGTTTGTGCTTCTCTTTTTTTACCCCAGGATCTTATTTTACCCTTTTGTTTCATTTGGTGTTGTGAAATCCTGCTGCAGTTAAAATGTGTTTCCACATTCAGCATACCACATTTAACAACGGTAGAAAACGGAGATATAGGGGGTTGGAGGGGAGGGGATAGCTGTAAATCTCCGTTCCACTGATGCCTTGGATGGCCGATTGGTATCAAGAATCTGGCGAGATGAGAAGAGGGGAAGGTTGGGAGAGATGGAGAATGTCTGAATTAAAACTGCCTTAATTATTTTTTTTTTAAATGTAAGCAGCCGTCTGAATTTGTCTGAGCCCACCATTAGTGTTTGATTTATGTGATAAATTGCATGACTGAGTTTCAAGCGTTTGATGAACGTGTTTTGTTGTACAAAACAAATATACCTGTTTCATATCATTCGTTTGCTGTTTGCTATAACTATAACTTGTGCTATTGTCATTAATGGTGTCGCTGATGATTTGGTGTGTTGTGGCCTATTGTTATTACTGAGTTATAATTTTAACATACATTCGTTAATTTTTGTGTTTGAATTATTTGGGACGTGTAGTATTTTTTAAACAAGATTTGTTATTGATTTATTAAATGTTCAAGTATAATTGCGATATAAAGATAACGTCCATCTGGGCATAACTGCGTCATTAGCTTTGCAAACAGAGTTGCCAGATGAAAATATTCATTTAAAGCCAAACGTTGCTTTGAAAATGCCACACACAAAACAATATCAAACACATCAACTGCGTTTTTAATGTTTGTCGCGTGGAATGTTCCGAGCCAAGGCATTGTTATCTTTACATAAATGATAGAACATTTGACATGAACGTTGTCACATGATGATATTGGCTCTTGAATGTAAACGGACTTGAACGCTGTCGAGGAGACGACGCCGTAGTTGGGACGCTCAATGAGAAAACATGCAGCCACGTTCCAAGCCACGTTCCAAGCTTAGCCGGACAGCTAACTAGTGGTCATGGTCTCAACAAACCCAAACCCATCTCAGTCCCGCTTCGTCACCCGGCCCGGCTGACCCACTCCCCAGAACCAATCGTGAGCCCGAAGTTACGGTTCCAATAAGCCGTCTCCCCTAATCTACATGCTATCAACTAGAAGTTGTGCGCCTCGAAGACTTGCTGGCGGGATGGACAACGCATGAACACAGAGTATAGCAAGAAAACTCCACATTAGGAAAGATACATGCAGATATGACAGCACCCCACCCAGCGGTACAGATACAAGGATAAGGAGCATCCGTTTGATGTTTTACCCCTAGGGCCTGATGACGTGGTGGGAAACGAGCTGATGGGCAGGCTGGCTGAGTCTGTACAGTTGAGTGGGGTATTGGTGCACGATAAAACGGATGTGATTGGGCTCCTTTGGGATCGTTTGTATAGTGTGGAAGAATTGATCAATCACCATGTGTATAGTGTGGAAGAACAGATAAATCACCGCGTGTATAGTGTGGAAGAATAGATAACTCGTGTATATAGTGTGGAAGAATAGATAAATCACCGTGTGTATAGTGTCGAAGAACAGATAAATCACTATGTGTATAGTGTGGAAAAACAGATAAATCGCCATGTGTATAGTGTGGAAGAACAGATAAATCACCATGTGTATAGTGTGGAAAAACAGATAAATCGCCATGTGTACAGTGTGGAAGAACAGATAAATCACCATGTGTATAGTGTGGAAGAACAGATAAATCGCCATGTGTATAGTGTGGAAGAACAGATAAATCGCCATGTGTATAGTGTGGAAGAACAGATAAATCGCCATGTGTATAGTGTGGAAGAACAGATAAATCGCCATGTGTATAGTGTGGAAGAACAGATAAATCGCCATGTGTATAGTGTGGAAGAACAGATAAATCGCCATGTGTATAGTGTGGAAGAACAGATAAATCACCATGTGTATAGTGTGGAAGAACAGATAAATCGCCATGTGTATAGTGTGGAAGAACAGATAAATCGCCATGTGTATAGTGTGGAAGAACAGATAAATCGCCATGTGTATAGTGTGGAAGAACAGATAAATCGCCATGTGTATAGTGTGGAAGAACAGATAAATCGCCATGTGTATAGTGTGGAAGAACAGATAAATCGCCATGTGTATAGTGTGGAAGAAAGATAAATCGCCATGTGTATAGTGTGGAAGAAAGATAAATCGCCATGTGTATAGTGGGAAGAAAGATAAATCGCCATGTGTATAGTGTGGAAGAAAGATAAATCGCCATGTGTATAGTGTGGAAGAAAAGATAAATCGCCATGTGTATAGTGTGGAAGAAAAGATAAATCGCCATGTGTATAGTGTGGAAGAAAAGATAAATCACCATGTGTATAGTGTGGAAGAACAGATAAATCACCATGTGTATAGTGTGGAAGAACAGATAAATCACCATGTGTATAGTGTGGAAGAACAGATAAATCACCATGTGTATAGTGTGGAAGAACAGATAAATCGCCATGTGTATAGTGTGGAAGAACAGATAAATCGCCATGTGTATAGTGTGGAAGAACAGATAAATCACCATGTGTATAGTGTGGAAGAACAGATAAATCACCATGTGTATAGTGTGGAAGAAAAGATAAATCGCCATGTGTATAGTGTGGAAGAACAGATAAATCACCATGTGTATAGTGTGGAAGAACAGATAAATCACCATGTGTATAGTGTGGAAGAACAGATAAATCACCATGTGTATGGTCTTGAGAGACGGGGGTGGTAGAGTCACCAGAAGATCTGACCCACATTCAGGACTCCGAAAACAGACCAGGCGAACACATAATCAAGCTGCAACTGGTACCATTAGTATTGGGACTCGTCACTGGCCGTTGAAGATGAAGAAGGAGCACGTTTGAGAATGTCCCGAGTACCGTGTTGTCGGTTCTTGGCTCACTCAACAAGCAAACGTTTCGAGCCATTTTTTTTTTATCAATAAACATGAAAGCAAGAAGAATGCTCAATTGGAAAACTGCAATCACAGATAAGCAACCCACATGTCTGAACGAATAACGAAAACCTTCAGCTCGGAAAACGAAAATACAAGATAGGGGTGTTGAAAACTAACAAAAACGAAAACAGCGTCACAATAAATTTTAAAAAAATACTGCTTTAAAGAAATGGATATCAGTGTGGCCTGGTACGAAACTCACACCATTTCCGCGAGATTTTCAATGCGGTGTACCGACCACCGGAAGAGCTGCAGTGAACTCCTGATGCAGTTGTATGAAAGCAGTAGTTACATGCTCATTCTTACAGTAGAATCAGAATGATGTAGTTGCATTCTGTATTGATTTTGTTTACAGTCTTGTATAGTTCTGCATGATTATATTAACTGCTGTTGTTTTGTAGGAACTCACTGCACTCTGCTAAGAATGTGATATTACAATATTTTCAACCAGTGCTTTCTTCATCTCTTGCCGTAGCACAGTTGGCTGTGAAATTTTTTTGGCTCAGTAAGCCATTATCCTTCTTCGATAACAATCGCCTTCAAATTAATATCATATTTGTGGCTAACGCGGTATCAGGATTATTAATCTGAGCCAACGATGACCTCTAATATAACTTCTCTAATGAGGTTGACGGGGGTAGTTGTATTGGTAAGATGTAATGAGGTAGGGGGAATACAACTTTTCTGGTGTAAAAATAATTCTTGGTACACTTCATGAGAGAATTCGATTTATTTTACTGAGAAATACTGTGCTTGAAGATAATCTTTTTGGTTTACTGAATTAAAAAAAAGACTTCAACTAGATCAACTTTGGTCTGCTTAAAAAGAGGGATGTTCAAGTTAGGCAACCGTTTGGTTTTTCTACAAAGGGAGAATACCGTGAACACTGCCGGAACTAAATGTTGCTGTGTAACAATCCATTGTAGCCCTTTTTATCCATTGATTGTATGTGGCGATCACTTTCCCTCATTTTCTACCAGCGTCGTGTGTAATCAGTCAGTGGATTTTACTCTGACGCTCGGCTTCAATGATGCTATGCAGCTGGTAGCCATTGATTATTTTGAATTGCGCAACATCAATTTAGTATAAGCCAAGCGATTTCAAGTTGCCTATTTATATCTCTGATTACGACATCTATTTATATCTCTTTGCTATGCCTTTCTCTCCTTACCCCCTGTTGTGTAGTGTTTGTTGTTTGCTTGTCTACTTCAGGCTGTTTCGCCTTTGAGAACTCCCAAAACGGCCGTCCTCTTTGCGAAAGCAGTCTATTTTAGCCAGTTGCTTTGTTCTCCAATCTTCCCATTTCAGCCCTCCTTTCTTAAAGCACTATTTCACAAGTTCTCCATAATGCATGGAAAGCACTAATTCACAAAACCTCTCTTTATGCATTTTCTTTCCACATTTCCATCTAAAAAGTTGCACAAGTTTTAACTCTAATTTGCCTTTCATCTTAGTACAGTATGGCTTCAACACCCATTTCTTACGCATAGTTTTCTTTGCAGATCAGATCAACTAGTGTCAATCACTATCTGTCAGTGTTTCCACCCATGACCTTAGATGGTTATTTTTGGGATAGTCTGCTTGTGAAAAGATAATTAAAAGGCCAGAGCTAGACATCAAAATAAAGTAATCGAGAAATGGCAAAGAGTAAACTCATAGGACACGGGATTTCTCCATGTTTGGCGCTGTATTGCTGTCTAATTGTGTTTTAATCTCAACGACTTCGGGCTGATGAGCACAATTGGAAGGGTACAATCCCAATCCTAGTGCGAGGAAGTGCAACCTAACTACTAAGTGTCGTGGAAGGGTAGACCAGGCCCAAAGCTTTGGTCGGCAATAGGCCTAGGATGGAAGCTCCGACAGTCGGAGCCATGGATTGCAGTTATTATGCCTTCTATTAAGTCTAATATAATAAACTATCGTCGAGGTGCCAGTGAGTTTGCGTCTACAGTTTAAACTTGATTTCTTTTCTGTCATGATTATATAGATATAAGTATACAGCTATACAGGAAGCTGAGGGTTGATTCAAAAATCTACAAAATATCCCGGTCAAACCCATAGATCTCCGTCTCTCCCAGCTAATCTCGCAATGTGTAGACGCTAATCTCGCAATGTTTAGATGCTAATCTCGCAATGTGTAGATGCTAATCTCGCAATGTTTAGATGCTAATCTCGCAATGTGTAGATGCTAATCTCGCAATGTGTAGATGCTAATCTCGCACTATGTAGATGCAAATCGTTTTTTTTTTTTTTTTTTGCGCTCACTCGCTTTGAACTCAAGCGTAGTCCATACACACTAAGTTATAGTAGTGATGGACTGAATTTTGCGTGTGGGTTAGCTTTTTCTATTAACAATGTCCCTCGCCATCAGGCGAATCCACTCGACTTCAGAAGCACTTGTAATTTACGTCCCCAAGTCAAGGACGACAGGTCAACATTTTAGTCCTGCTGTCCGGTGTAGGGGTTGAACCGCTTACCTCGGCATCAGCAAGCCGGATGATTAAGAACACGCGTTCTTATCCATTCGGCCGTGCGGACCTGCAATCGTTCTTCTGAAACACTGGTTGTAATCGCATTGCCTTTTTCCTCTCTTACTCCCTTACCCCAAATCGCCTTGCGCCAACTTCGAACCCGATATATCGGTATTGTGAGACCGCGTTCACTTTCCCTAAGCCACGCACGCCGACAGTCGTTTTAAGATCTCGTAGTTATGAAATGATAAGGATGCTTGAAGATCTACTAATTGATGGAAAAGACATTAGACTTGTAAAAAACATATATTGGAAACAACAAGCTGCCATAAGAATTGATAATGAAGTAGGTCAATATCAGCTTATTAAGAGATGTGTAATGTCTCCAGATCTTTTTCCCTGTACAGTGAAAATAGTTTCAGAAATATAGAAGATTTGGAAGGAATCAACATTGGGGGACTATGTATCAACAACATTAGATATGCAGATGATACAGACTTGATTGCAGACAATGAACAGGGCCTACAACATTTAGTAGATGCGGTTGTTGCACACAGTGAACAACTAGGGTTAGAACTGAAGTGTAAGAAGACACTGATTATGGTCGTCACTGGGAAGAATACCACAATGTAATATACAAGTAAATGGGCATATTCTTAAACAAGTGAATCGGTACAATTATATCGGAACAGTCTGATGGGAGATGCCTTGAAGAGATTAGAACAAGAAGAATTGTCATTGCGAAGGTAGCCTTTTGCAAGATGAAAAACATACTGAACAATAAAACGATATCAGTTGAAACGATAAAGAGTGTTGAAGTGCTACATAGAACCTGTACTTTTCAATGGATGTGAAGTGTGGACAATAGACTAGCTGGAACACATCTGATGGCTTTGGAAATGTGATTTCTGAGGAAAGTGCAAAAACTACCAAGAATAGACAGAAAAACCAATGAACACGGCCTTCAAGAAACAAAAGAATATCGTAGACTGATTAGAGTCATTAGACGTAGACAGTCACAATTTGTTGGGCATGTTATGAGAAGAAATGACTTGGAGAACTTGGTGACAACTGGCAAGATCGAAGGGAAAAGACCAAGGGGAAGACCGAGAAGTAAATACATGGGTGGCTTGGCCACGTGGCATGGTCGAGACAGAAACACGGAGCTGATTCACGACTCTGGTGATCGAGTGAGATGGCAGAACATGACCGCCCACGCTTATCGGCATGGCACATGATGGATGGATGAGAACTGCCTCCCGCCCCAACTCACCCCTAAACCACAGTCAAATAAACAGTTTCTAAAAGGCAAGAGGGTCGACTTCATTGCACCGTGTTTTATCCCATAATGTTCGGTCTCGTCCCATAATGCTCCTTTCCGCAGGGCGGCTTGTCGAAAGCGTCACACAATGCACGAACGCCGTACCTCCAGCGACGACCGCCAGGAGTCTCCAAGAAAATTGCACTCGTGAACCAAATGACCGGAGTCTGGAATCGAACCAGCAACCTTCAAAGCCCGAGGCTAACTGAGTCACTCCTTCACCACGGAGATCCTAATACCACAGTAAATTCCAAGTGAATCCCAGGACTTGTCACACGGCAGACAGCGCCTCAGCCTGGATCAACCTCGTGACACCATAAACACCACAATCAAGCTTGTTCCCTTGACCGCGCCTCTACCCAGCACTCACTGCGCCTACCCTCCCAATTTAATCTTGGCGCGTTAAGACACTCCAGACCGAAGGTTGTGACGAGCTCACTGACACATTTCCTTTTGTGACTGTCTCACCTTTTTTTGTTTTCTCGTTACCACATCTCCTCACTGCAACTAAACTCCAGTGCGACAAATACGCTGTCTGTTCTTGTGACGTGAGCTGTTTTCCCACAACAGTGTTGTCGCCGCATATTGTTAAATTATTTCTAACTGCTGTGTTTACAGCGACCGTTTGTTTGTGGCTAAGAAATTCTGTGAAATATGTTTAATCATGCCTTACTACTATGTATAACGGTGTTTTCTTCTTGGAACGCAGGTACCGCGACATATGTTCAACCATTTGTTACTGCTGTGCTTACAGCGGCAGTTTGTTTTGGGGAAATCATTCTGTGAAATATGTTTAATGATATGTTGGTACTGTATGCACAGCGGCGTTTTATTCTTGGATACACATATTACGTGAAATATGTTTAAGCATTTCTTACTGCTGTGTTTATAGCGGCCGTTTGTTTTTGGCAAAGCATTCTGTGAAATATGTTTAAAAATGTCTTACTGATGTGTGTATAGATGTGATTTATTCTTGGCAATACCGATGTTTAAAAATATGTTTAATCATTGTATGCATAGCAGTGCTTATTCTTTGAAACACAGATTCCTTGAACAATGTTTCATCGTGTCATCCGACTGTATGCATAGGGATATTTTATTCTTGGCAACACAGATTCTGTGAAATGTGTTTAACCATTTCTTACTGATGTACGCACAGCGGTATTTTATTCTAGGCAACACAGATTCTATTGAAATGTGTTTAATCATTTCTTATTGCCTTGTGTATAACGTGTAGTTATTTCTTATTGCTGTGTGTGTCTTCTCTGTGGCCTAGAGGTAGTGAACGTGTTTCACAACTCCCAAACATAATAACTTGAGGGTTCGAGATCAGTCAGCTGCGGGCGATTTGGAACAAGTCAATCTTGAGTTGATTTAGATGATATGAGCGTAGGTCGTTCAGAAAGAAATGGTATACTTCATCCATCCATCATGTGCCATGCCGATAAGGGGGGGGGGGGGGGGGGGGGAGGTTATGTTCTGCCATTTTACTTGATCACCAGAGTTGTGGATCGGCTCCGTGTCACTGTCTCGACCTTGCCACGTGGCCAAGCCATCCAGGTATTTACTTACCGGTCTCCCCCTCGGTCTCTTCCCTTCGATCTTGCCAGTTGTCACCAAGTTCTCCAAGTCATTTCTTCTCATAACATGCCCCAAAAATTGTGACTGTCTACGTCTAATGTCTCTAATCAGTTTACGATCTTCATTTGCTTCTAGAAGGACTTGTTCATTGGTTTTTCCATCTGTCCATGGTATTCTTTCCATTTTCCTCAGAAACCACATTTTCACAGCCATCAGATGTTTTTCAGCTTGACTGCTCATTGTCCACGCTTCACATCCATACACAATTATAGGTGTAGCACCTCAACACTTTTTCTCGTTTCAGTTGATATCTTTTTATTGGTCAGTATGTTTTTCATCTTGCAAAAGGCTACCTTCGCAATAGCAATTCGTGTTCTAATCTCTTCAAGGCATCTCCCATACTACTAACGTAACAATTGACAAATAAATCACAAATAGCCGAAAGATAAGGTTGATTGCGAGTCCTGTAAATGATATGCAACTAATTTTTAAATAAGTTCCCTTGTCTATAAGGCTATAACATCACTTCATACATTTAAATATTGCATGTCCTTTTCAAGGTTGATTTTCAAGGCAACTCTACGTTCAGCAGTTTGCCATTCACACTACTGAACTTAACACCGCGAAGAAATCACAAACAACCTAAATAATTCTTGAGTTGACTGCGACGCCCTGTAACAGGACATGCATCGAAGTTTGCCATTGCCTTCTGAACGGCCGACGTTTATACCATCAAGCTTTCTAAACGAGAAGTGACTGTTGCAATGTATCTGGCCGGATGTAGAAAATACACCCCGCGGTGTTCGCATTAAACCCCACAGATCTCTGCCCAATATTGTAATCCCTTATGGTACTATATAGACAGTAAATGATTTTATTTTTAATGAAAATATAAATGGTTAGTTCGATAATGTTTACGAATGCCTGGTCTGAGTCAAGAACCGACATCACAGCACCCGCGACATTCTTATGCGTGCTCCGTCCTTATCTGCAACAGCCAGCGAAGAGTCCCAATACTAATGATACCAGTAGCAGTCTGAGTATATGTCCGTTTGGCCTGTCCTCGGAGTTGGGAATGCCTGGGGTTCGAGGCCGCTAGCTATAGAACAGTTGCCATTCAGTGTAGAAGCTGGCCATGTTCCTGTCCTTTTCGTTAGATTTCCGCTCTGTGGCGAAGTGGTCACGGACGCAGTTCGTAATTCCGCACATCGCGTTCGAAACACAGCTGCGGGCGATTTGGTAGTAGACCATCTTGCGTTGGTTTTTATAAAAAATGGTATGTGTGCCGGTTGTTCAGAAATCAATGGCAAACTACTGAACTTAAACTTGTCAAGAAATTACAATCAGCCTAAAATTCTGGGGTTGACTGCGACATCCTGTAAAGGATATGCAACTATTTTATTTTCCGTTAGATACATATCTTCCACTTTACCAGGGTTGGGAATCCGGCTCTTCTGTTTGGTCGGCGTGTGTTGTTTAGCGGTAGTTGGTGCAGTGTCTCAGTCCCGACATACCATTAAGTCAGCCACAGGCGAGTTGGGAGCAGATCGCTTGACGTTGATTTTCACAATGGTGTGAGCATCGGTAGTTCAGAAAACAATGATCAAATTACTGAACTTAAAATTCAGTGTGGAGAGAGAGAGAGAGAGAGAGAGAGAGAGAGAGAGAGAGAGAGAGAGAGAGAGAGAGAGAGAGAGAGAGAGAGAGAGAGAGAGAGACAGACAGACAGACAGACAGACAGACAGACAGACAGACAGAACACATATAACATTTGTAAAGTGCGACATTCCCTTATATAGACGAGTACGCCCGCAGAGACGTGCAATATATTATATTTTTGCATTTTGTCAAGTGTTGCATGCACACAGACAGTGAGATATACATGCTGAGAGGGAAACAGATGCCATATATTTCTGTCTTGTCATTTCTTAAGGGCAGAGAGAGAGAGAGAGAGAGAGAGAGAGGAGAGAGAGAGAGAGAGAGGGGGGGGGATGGGAGATAAAGATAATTTTATTTCTTATTTCTGTTCTCTATTTGTAAGTTGTTACACGCAAAGAAATGTCAGACGTATATTTAAAAATAATAATCAAAATTTATCCCTAAATAATTTCCTTCTATGGGTCTGTGATATCACAGGGCCATAACTTTTTTTTCTTACTGTTGCATATCCCTTACGGGACGTTGCAGTCAACACCGGCATTTTTCATCTGCTGTTGATGCACTAGGCAATTTTTACGTTCAGTAGTTTGCTATTGTTTTCTGAACGACGGGCCCACATATCCCGGTAAGTTACCAGCGCGGTGCGATCCGCTGCCGAATCTCGCGCAGCTATTTTCCCCACGTGCATATAAAGGATTAAGAACAACGTCGTTAGCTCCTTGGCCATGGAGATCGGTGACATAACCGGCCATAACATTGCTTAGGTCTAAATGCACGGAGGAATAGTCATCCGACCATCCGCATGATATTATTAGTGCAGTACTCTAACAACTTCGCTAACGCATAATGTTAGACATACGTGCACTAAATTCCTGCCGTGTATGAATAAATTTCCTTAAAGGGCGAGAGAGAGAGAGAGAGCGCGAGAGAGAGAGAGAGAGAGAGAGGGGGGGGGGCGGCGGAGGGAAGCGCTGCGCTACAATTCCGCCTGTCGTGTGACATCTTCTACGACCCACTTTGCAGGCGTGTATATCTCACTCAACTATGCAGGTTATACGTTAGAATGTATTTATGTCACGCTTACCTCCTCTAAGATTGATTCCACCCAGGACAGCGGACTCCATCTACTCATGTTTTTAAAAAAAAAAAAAAAAATTTTGCCAGCGCTACAATCTCCCGATTCACTGTTGTGATTTAGAGCAACTTTGGAATGTCTTAAGATCACAACTTGCACGCGGGACCAGTTGTTTGTCGCCATTATCAGACCTCTATCCAAAAGATCATGGGGACATCATAAGGAACCAATATGTAAAAAATTGCCAGCCCCCTACTGGAATTCGAACCGTTAGCTTGTGAGTGTGAGACGGACACCGTGACCTCTTAGCCACCCCTTGCGTGTATGTAATTCCAGCCTGCCGTCTCTGGTTACATCAGGCGATTGAAGCTGGCGGTGGGAGGCCCGGCAGAAGCCAATGTTTTTATTAGATGACAACGGTTTCCTGTCCTGCCTGCACGTCACACCTACTCCATCAACGATGTAACACAAACAGACTATGTCACACGTTAGTTAAGTTCGGTTCGAAAGTGGAGTAGGAGAAAGACACACGGGGTCATGACCCGGGTGAGCCCAACCCCAGAGTGTGTCAGGAAGATAAATGGCCCAAACATTCCGGGAAGGGGGACTACGTCTGACGATCAGAAACCTAATGTCGTGCTTGCTCCGCGGCGGAGTTTTTATCACCCAGTTAAGGTACCTTGTACACACTTTAAGGCGCATTTGCGTAGGCCCATAATTTTATAGACCAATCGGAGCTCACTGAGTGATGTGGTCAGTCTCACACCAGCCCCTTTACTTCCCAATACATGTTCTGGAAACCATTTATCTGGGTCGACCTGGGAGTCCAGGTGACTTGTGAAAATCCGAATCCGCCCCGAAGGGGACCATGACCACCACGGCAGGCGAGCCGTGACCACCACGGCAGGCGAGCGTCTAGGCACCACACTACTGCGGCTTTCCTATACAACAAGGTACAATTACATTAGCGGCTTGTGCTGTCTCTGGTTTGGTTACAGAAGACATACGTTACTGCATGATGTGCTTACAGAAAACATGCTTTACTGCATGAGGTAGTTACAGAAGACATGCATTACTACATAATATAGTTACAGAAAACATGCATTACTACATAATATAGTTACAGAAGAATTGCATTACTGCGTGAGGTAGTTACAGAAGACATGCATTACTGCATGGAGTAGTTACAGAAAACATGCATTACTACATGAGGTAGTTACAGAAAACATGCATTACTATATGAGGTAGTTACAGCAGACATGCATTACTGCATCTAGTAATTACATAAGACATGCAATACTACATACAGTTGAGGAAAGAAGTTGAGTTTATAGTACTCACTCGTCAATATAAAATAGAAAGCTACAGTGACCAGTCAGGGATTCAAAATTATCGCCTCCATATGACGACATCGCTTCACTGAAGGAACAAGTGGAGTCTGATGCACGGACATGATCATATTTTAATCTATAGAACAAGTAACAGACGATGTCGTCACATCAGATGATGCATTTCGTAAACGTAGTACCCAGCAATATCACTTGAGATGACCCCTTTATAGAACGCTAAGACAGTTCGTAAACAGATTCGCGAGAGTTGTATGACGTTCAAAGAAGTATTTATACCTCTGTGAGCTCAACGTTTCATTATTTAATAATATAATTGTTATTTATATAGAGTTGGTTATCTAATAATAGAATTGTTATTTATATAACAGCCTTCGTCTGAATGTTGGCGATTTTCATAACAGGATAGCTTCTTTGTGGAGTGAAATGAAAGAATCCTGACAATAGATAACCATATGTGTTCTGACAGTTAGTGTTCTTTTTTTTTCGTAGTTTCTTTCATCGTCATCCAGTGCCTTGCCGGCTGGCGTGGGCGATCATGCCTCTTCAAAAATTACGATCTCCGGCGTCGTGGATACAATTCGAATGTTGACTCCCTTCGTGACACAAGACTGTCAATAATCTTCTCACGCTATCCTCCTCTATCTCTCTTTCCGCAAATCTTTCCGGTTGTCACAACATGTTCCCGTTGTTGTCTTCTCATAACATGGCCAAAAAAAAAAACGATGGCTACCTCTTTCTGATGTTTGTGATAAGTTGCCTTTGCGACTCAGCTTCCCTAAAAACGTCCCGATTGTTCTTTTTGGCTGTCCAATCAGTTTTCAGCATTCCTATATACGAGAAACCACATCTCCAAGACTTCCAGGGATTCTTTCGCCTGTAAATGAATGGTCATCATCATTCTTGATGGACAAACAACACATTTTTATATGATTTCGCCATAACATTTTGTAGCCAAGAGCAAGGCGGAATAGGTGGCCACTATTTGAGTATTTCCCTCGTTTTGGCAATCGACGCGCCAAGGCATCGAACCTGCGACATTACCATCCCAATCGACTTCTCTAGCGCGTCCGTCCTCAAATGTTTAACTTGAAATATCCACCGTGCACGTGTTTGGTGGACCAAATTAGAATCACCGACAGCGGACTAATTTGTGTTTGTAATAATAGCGGCGTTGAATTATGCCACGATTTGATGACGAGCGCATCTTATCTGTGTATAGAGTCGGGATGCGTGGGTGTTGATAGCACGTAATTGGTAATTCCCTATCACTCAGTACTAGTTTTATGCTGGTTAATGAGTTGTCTAGTAGGTATATACAACATCACTGTTTGCAATATGCGTGCGACAGTTTGATAAGGTTGTTGTCGATTTCATTATTATCATGGTATCAATGCCAGTGTTTATCTTGAATCTATTGATATATTTCTCTACATCGGCAATTGTATGTTTTCATACTTTTTTGTTTTGTTTTGTAAAATGTGTTGATTCTGCTCGATTCCCATGTCTAAGCAGGCTGCATTGTTATTGTTTATCCATTATATTGCACATATTAAAACCATTAGTTTGTATCCCTTTTCGGTATATCCTCCACACATCTTATAATAAACTGTCCTTTATTTCTGTATTTCTTGAATATTTAGATCAGTGGTTCTCAACCTTTTTTGGCCCGTGCCCCCCTTAACCATATTTTCAGAAGGTCATTCCCCCCCCCCCCTTCCTATCAAAAATTTGGCCCGTGCCCCCCCCCCCTTTTCACCTTATTTTCAACGTCATTCCCCCCCCCCTTTCATATTTCCTATTTAAAATCCCCCACCCCTACACAGTATACGTAAAAATTTAAGGTAAATTTAATAGCACATACTAAAACAAGTCTAGACATCCAGATAAAACATGATTTGTGGGTCTACTTACTTTATAAAATGAATTTTAGAAGGATGAGCCTATTAACTGTAAAGTATGAAGGGAAAAACAATATCAAGTAATCGGTTCTTGTATTAACGCGATCTTGAAATGATCTTCATTCCCCCCCCCCCCCAAACCCTAAAATTCCCCCGGGGGGGGGGGAATTCCCCACCAGTTGAGAACCACTGATTTAGATGATATATATGTCGTTTCTTAATTGAATTGAATGTTTAAAATATGTTTCCGTAAGTCATGTGTTACGTCTATGTGTATCTGTTCGTTTTGTTTTTAATATGCTGTTCCTGTAGAACAGTTCATTATGTAAGCAGAGCTGATACGACTGAGTGTTGGGTTGGTTGGTTGTTTGGTTGGTTGTTTGCTTGGTTGGTTGTTTAGCTGGTTGGTTAATTCTCTGAAAAACTGAGTTTTGTTTCTTGCATCCAATGTAGTTGTATTCATGTGATTTGAGCCCTGAAAGTGCTTGCGTATATCAGTGTTGCTGAGATTGAAACTTTTCTCCCAAACCTTCAAAGGAAGAAATCTTGGAGACTATATGTTAACAATTGCTAGTTAAAGACACACTAGCAGATGAAACAACATACTGATGGATGCTTAACCTGAAGTACTATATTGCTATGATAGAATCGCGGTGACAGAATCAAGCTGAAAGATAAAAACAGACACATACCATGGAATCAAGAGATGAGGAAAAGACGTCTGTGCTGAATTTGACACAAATAGCGGTGACAGGGGCGTCTGTCAGGCCTTCTGCGAGGAAAGCACTCAGCTACAAAGGACCACGACGAGGATTAAAACGGGCTATGAAGCAGCTCAGTCGTAAACAAGGCTACGAAAGTAAATTGACCGAGGTAGAAATCTCATTTTCTTCGGAAGTGTAACGGGCGGATGAAATTGACAACAGAAAAGGAACACACAAAAGCCAAAAACCACACATTGACGAAATTAAAGACAAGAGAAGTATTTTGGGAAAAACGTGGCAGGACATCAAGAAATAGCGATGGACAAGAGAGTTTGAATGCGTTGGGTGAGGAACTTTGCCCATTTTAGGGTAAAATGTGAGGGTTTGAATGCGTTGGGTGAGGAACTTTGCCCATTTTTGGGGTGAAATGCGAGGGTTTGAATGCCTTGGGTTAAGGAACTATGCCCATTTTTGGGGTTAAATGTGAGGGTTTGAATGCGTTGGGTGAGGAACTTTGCCCATTTTTGGGGTAAAATGTGAGGGTTTGGATGCGTTGTTTGAGGAACTTTTTTCCACTTGTGGACAAAATGTATAAGGAAAAAAACAAAACAAATAAGGTATAGTAAACAATTCTGGCCTACGGTTTCTTAATTGACATCCCAGTTATAAACCAACATGGTAGAACAGGATATGAAAGTAACATAAAACGCAACAGATCCAACATTTAATACGTTCTACACCTAATATTGCTTACATTGTGTTCTAATTTATATCTTTTATTTGTATAATTGCTATTCAAATCAATGTTTTCCAGTCGTGAATTTGAATAACGAAGACACAAACAATAGATTTGCACGATTTATTGACAGGCATATTTCGCTGCATCTCGTCAGGTACATACTGCAGAATTCACACAACATAATGTAAATTAACTAGATAAATCCTTCAAGCTGAAATATACACATGTTCGCACAGTAATGTCAATTGTCTACCACGGTAATTTTAAGCCGACTAACATGTCTTTCTGTTTGCACAAATCTGGCTTGCGTTGATTGACCATTATTGCTTCTGCAAACTTTAACAAGCGAGTATTTTGTGTGTTAAACAACATGCGAAAGGCAATGTCTCTGACAATCACATGGCCGCTTTCGAGAATGTGCCTAGCAATTGAAGACGCGGGAAGCTTCCGGTGTGTCGGTCCCACTAGACTCGCATCGCCTGTCTGTCGTATCTTGTCGACCCATTGAGGTATGTGTTATGACTCTCTTTTGTTCAGCTACCGCTCTGTTCTGCCGATATAGGAAGCCTGGCACCTACATGCGAATTGCTAAATACAATTGTTTTTGGCCTACAGAGAAACCCGCTCTTTTACTGCTGGTGTGGGAATCGGTGTGGTTCTATACCTAATGACTGGAGTTGCAGCACAGAATGTTCGGCCTACTGCTGAAGTGAGCCGGTCTTGTAGGCGTTGCATTACGTCACCCTCTCGAAAGGTTAGCTGGATAAATACCTGGAGTTTAGGGACTGTAGTTTCGTCTGGTTTTGGTTTGGACTGTTGGCAGTGGCGCTTTATAAATCCTGTGGAGTACCCATTCAGGTTTAAGACATTCTTCATAGTTTCAAATTCCTCTGTTAGTGTGCCCTGAGTGCATTTCTGTCTAGCACGGTCAAAGAAGGTCCGTACTAAGCCCCGTTTGCACTGAACATGTGTGAAGCTCTGAAAATTTAGGTATTGGCAAGTCCATGTTTCTTTGCGTTACACCGATCTTTGAATTGTGCCGTCTACTCTACGTCTCATTAGAATATCTAGGAACGGAAACGCTTCGTTGTGTTCATGTTCCATAGATAGAGAGATGTTTTTATGCGCCATCTTCATTATGGCCTGGAACGATGTTGCTTGAAGCTCGTCTGTGGTGATAATTAGTATATCGTCCACATAACGACGGTAGAAGACCAAGTTATTAATGTCTGAGGATCTATTTTCTTCTAAATGTGCCATGAAGATGTCCGCTAGAATAGGACCGAGAGACTCCCCATGGCCACTCCTTGAATTTGGCGGTATGACTTTGTTAGAAAATTGAATTGTATGTTGGCGATACATGGTAGTAGTAGCCTCTCCAGAATAGATGTTGGTATACCTAGTTTTAGTTGTTTGTCTTTAATGCGTTCACTTATTATTTTCACTGTCTCATCTAATGGAACTTTGGTGAATAGGGAGGCTATATCCATGGATGCCACGTGTTTATTATTTATGTCCATAGTGTCCAATAATTCCACCAGTTCGAATGTATCTCTGATTATTTTTGGTTACTGCCTTTAAAGTGTCAGCTAGCCATCTCGCCATTCGGTGTTGTGCAGAGTTAACCATGGACAGGATCGGTCGTAGTGGGATGCCGGGCTCGTGTAGTTTGGGTAAACCGTACATCTGAGGAGTTTGGGAGTCACGTGGTGTGAGCGTTTTTGCAGTGGCCTCACTGATGAGTCCCGCATTCACAAGTGACTGGAGGGGGGAGGAGAAGGAAGAAGAAGAGGAGGAGGATTATAATGCATATGCCTGTAGATAACTGTAGCGAAAAGGTCCACCTATTTGAGAAATTTGCAACAATTTTACATATATAGCAATGCTATTAAAAGTTATGTCTTCTCGCTATATATAAATTATTAATGTAAATTAAAATATTGAATAATATTAAGTAAATAACTGTTTGTACACTAACAAACTATGACAGTTGGCAGCACCGTAATGAGAAGAAGACGTGTAGAAAATTTCATCTCAATCGGATGGACCATTCGCGAACGCATAAATAACATACATACATACTTACAGACAAAAGTACATCGCATTTTATATATATATTATTTGTATTCAATTTCGTATGTGTAATTTGGCACGCCAGTAAGAACATATGTAAAATAACCTCCACACTGGAATATGTGTAATTTGCCAGACAAACACCGCTGGCTCATGCTTGTAACATAATCTATTACCTCCTACCCACATATCTGTACCTGTCAAACCCAGCAGTGTAAGGTGGTAATATGAATGCACCGAATTGATCTTGCTGCTGTGGAATTCTAGCCGTTACAACTGTTGTTTTCTCCCCAGCAAGGAATCACAGGGGCAATACTACAACAGACTAACCCTGACATTATATGATCTTGTGAGTTTTGTCGTGTTTCTCCTTATCACCCCCCCCCCCCAACCACACCCCCCCCCACCCCCCAGATTAGCATTCGTGGCTTCTGCCCTCCTGTCGCATGACAGTTTTCATTTGTGTCGGTAATTAAAATTGATTTTTTATTTGAGCACACAGACACAGACGTTAGCGTCTGCCAGGAGTATCGTCCTTAACCTTCAAGGAATCCTTGCTAGTTCCGTGTGAGAAGTTTATTCTCCTTTAGTCTGAGCTGACCGAGGTTAGGCTGTCTTTGCTAGGCTCAAGTTTAATGATGCTCTCATTTCTACAGATGCCATATTTCTCTGCTGTCGTAGAAACTGAAGGAAGCGGCAACAATTCCAATTCAACATAGCTGGTGATTACATATAACTTTCGTCAGTACAACCCATATCAACTCTAAGGTCGATGCTGTAAATACTTTAAAATAGGGATCCTTTTATATTATATAGGTTATTTCTTTTATAGAAGTGACTGACTGACCAGTAGGTACAATTGTTTTACAGTGAGATATAGCTTTACATATCTCAACATGGCGACTATATAGTATTGTCTTTTGTTCTTCGTTGATACGTATGTTGGACAATATTGCGAATCATGGACACTAAGTAAACAGCAAGGAAATCCCCAACAGCCGTGGCGTTCTAGTTTTAAAGAAGAATGCTCAAAATTGCTCGGGCAGCCAAAATGAGCCATCTAAACGTTCTGAGTAAGGCTAAAACACAAGACAACTTAACGCAAATATCGGAAACAGGCAGTCATCGTATTTTGGCCACATTATGAGAAGACAAAAACTAGAGCATATTGTGACAACTGATTTGTGGAAACAGAGATAGAGGAAGACAACGAAACAAAATACCTGACGGTCGTGTGGCATGGCATGGAGGATAGTCAGCACACGAATAGACACACGCTTTTGGAGATCGCAAGATGTCGAGAAGCATGCTCGCCCACGCCATTCGACAGGACACTTGATTATGTTGGACAGCGAGTAGTGAAGTAGTGAAGAAACTGGAGGCGATGGAGACGCGGATTTTGAGAATATTGTGGACAGAGAAGAAAACCAACATTCTTGTGTTGATGACTGCAAGTGTTGCTGAATCATTTATCAAAATCAGAAGCTAGCCACTACGTTATAGCCACTTGCTGCCTAATAATTGGCACATTGAAATGGTAATTTGACGAAGCCTACACATCGTAGATCTCCTACGTCATCGATTGGGCGGCACATTTTGGAAACCAGTCACGTGATTGATAGGGGCAATGCCTTTTGTGCGATGTTTAACACACACAATGTTCACTTGTTTAAGCTTGCAGAGATAATCACCATTTATTTACACAAACCAGCTTTATGCAAACAATATGTCATGACAATCGGCTTAAAATTAACGTTGTAGACAATTCAAATTACTGTATAAATATATGTGTTGTATGTTTCAGCTTGAGGGATTTCTCTTATTGCTTTTGTTTATGTTTTGTTAGTTCTGCAGTATGTACCTGACGATATGCAGCGAAATACGCCAGGCAATAAAGCGTGCAATCTATTGTTTGTGTCTTCGGTTTTCAAATTCAGTACGGGAAAACATTGTTTTGAACATTTAAATAAATTATTCTGTCATTTAAGTCTCTGCAATCGTTTACTCTGCAATCGTTTACTCTCCACCAATTACCACAGTGGGAGTTCCCATCTTGTTATTCCGTTGCTTTCTATATGTATCCGTTATCATTGGAAACAATCCACGGACGTATCGGCACTGATACAATAAAACAAGTATAAATCAGAGACCACACTAGACAACAGGCATTTTATAGCTCTGGGACACCGAGATTTGAACCTATTATATTAAAACGACATTTCGTTGAAGCAGCATGTTATTATTTATATACAGCGCCGTTTGACGCCTTCATCTGAATAACCCGTACTATGTTATATGTATATATTAACCAGAGTTTCGTATACCATTACCCAGAGTTTGTGAAGCCGCCAGCACTTCATGACCCTACGACAGTATCTTCTGGGGATTAGCTTTACCTTTACATGGGATTACGGGGTTGATGGTGCCACATTACAAAACGGAAGTCTTGTTTTCTGTTCAGTCATTGGAAGGAAAGCAGCAAGTACTCATAGAAGGCGTACGAAAGAAGCAAATATAAATGTATCATTCGTCGCTTTGGTTTTCGCATGTGTGCCTCGTTACATGCTGTATTAATTTAATTCCTTATATCCCACAGATTAATAGTCCGTGCGATTTTATCCGTTTCAATTGACGTGAGAAAAAGAGTTCTCAAGAGCTATATTGATACATTTCTGATGTGTGGAAGAGAATCATGGCCATTTAGCAGACATGTGATGAATTATGTTCTTCTTCTTCTTCTTTCGTTCGCCTGAACTATGTTTATAACTGCAATGTTGTCTCTTGTATGAATCTAACAGTCTTTTTAGTTCATTCAACGGTCCATAGAGTTTATCTTCCACTGTTGTCTCTCTAGGCCAGAAGGTTCGATGAATTATGTGAAAGCTGAGGAGATGTTGTTTTATTGAAGAATGATGACAGCGACATCGACAGATAGAAAGAGCAATGACGATATCTTGAAATAAGTGAACTCACAAAGAGGACTGGTTATTTTCATCAGAAGAGGACTGGTTATTTTCATCAGAAGAGGACTGGTTTTCATCAGAAGAAGACTGGTTATTTTCATCAGAAGAGGACAGTTAACATTCTTTGGCCATGTTATTATGGGAACACTGGAGTATGTCGTCACAACGCTGGCACAGGAACGGAGCAATTATTGAGTGACCCGTTGCCGTTAAGTTGGAACTCGACTAACAGGACAGTTGGGGGGGGGGGGGAGAAGCAGGAGGACACCAAGACAGATGCGGGACAGTTTGATATTGTGGCATGGAGGAACATCAGTAGCAGATATGATTGGCAGCCCAAGAGACAGGAGGCATTATCACTAACGGCACATGGCATGAGAGAGTTCAAAACCATTAAGCAGAGGCAGCCACGTTAGGGCTCCCACGTTAGGCGTGCGCTATATATGGTATAGAAGTGTATACCTAGGTTTTTACAACAGCTGATGACCACTGGCGTGCATCAACACATGCCAATGTACGAAAGGGAAAATTGCCCTGGCGCTGCTAAATCGATAACGCCAATACAGGTTGCTTTTCCTCCCAATACATCATAAGTAACTAATGCACTTGACTCGCCCGTGTCTTACCGGGACCTGTAAGGGAAACTAAGAGTAGCACACCTGTAACCTACAACGCGCGCCTAAGAGGCGGCCAAGGAGGGTTGGCATGAGACTGGCAACCTCATCCCCTAGAAAGCTTTAAATGCAAAATGCAACCAATCATGAACACGCCCGTACAGGCTCGCCGTGTTGGAGAGCCTACGCTCTATTGATAGCTGAAAGGTGGAAAAGTAAAATATACTCGACTGGCCAGTTCACTGATTCAGTGCAGAAGGATTAGTAGTAGTAGGCCTCTTTCAATCCTGTAGGACTATAGAGTTGTGCTGCTGGGAAGGCACCTGACAGCACTGCTGGTGACAGTGTAGTCCAATGCGAGAGTGACAATCTCTGCCACACTTTCCGCATCTGTAAAACGAGACAGGTCCTGCAAGTGATTGCATTTTACGCTTGTGCCTCTATCCTCAGTTTGTTGGATCAGATTGCGCTCAAAGAGCACCAGTCCGTTTCGTACATCTCTTCTCCAGGAACATCTGTCTGCTGCAACTTTTCCCGGATGTTTATATATCGTCAAATGTGACACCCCAACCAACACCCCCCCCCCCCCTTTCCTCCCTATTTGGACAGAAGGACGATGTATGGCCATACGAGGGTTATTGTGTTATTTCTTTCGTTTCGTGGTGTCTTCCGCAATTTTAATGCTTAGTGAACGGAAATGTACATTATAATACTTGTTCATTTGATTGTGCTCCATGTTTGGCCCAAACTTGTTTATTTGTGGCACAGAATCAGTCACAGAGTATTCTAGTGGTGTTTTTATCAATGTATGATGTGTCTGAATGAAATAGCGACCCCCGTCCTAGTTGGCACTTTTTGCAAGCTAACAAGGTGCCATGACCCAACTCGTGTCTCGTGGCAGATTAAAATATAGTCACTCCTAAGTATGTGACAGACGTGGATCTTGGGCCACGAGGCGCACGCCGAGAGCCACAGCTTGTCTGTGGGAACAATGACGCATTGTGTTTATAACTTCATTGAAAAGAATGCGGGAGAGATACTGCTGCCGCGTGTGAGATGTTAGCCATTCTTATATCAAGTGTCCAGATATAATGTGACGTGACCCGTTCCATTTCTCGTAGCCATTCCTTCCCAGAAATCTGAGCATTTTCCGAGATTGTGTTAAGGACTGAAGACAATGCGTTTTAAAATATGGCTAGTAATGGAGGATTTTTGAATTTAAATGTTACAGGAAAGTTCTTTAAATATCATGGATCAAGAAGAAGAAGAGTATTGACATTCTACAGTATCTGATTATCAGAGAATACTGGCTCATAAATAGATTCTTGTCTGGGAAACTGAAATACTATGGTCATATTAAATGTCACATTGGTTTGGACGAACAGTGGCGGAAGGCCTGGTTCTAGGGGACAGAAGCAGGGGTCGACGAGAGCGTAGATGGACACGGCACATTGAAGACACCTTAGGCCTTGGAATGTTTGAGGCAGGGGTCGACGAGAGCGTAGATACACGGCACATTGAAGACACCTTAGGCCTTGAAATGTTTGAGGCAGGGGTCGACGAGAGCGTAGATACACGGCACATTGAAGACACCTTAGGCCTTGACATGTTTGAGGCAGGGGTCGACGAGAGCGTAGATACACGGCACATTGAAGACACCTTAGGCCTTGAAATGTTTGAGGCAGGGGTCGATGAGAGCGTAGATACACGGCACATTGAAGACACCTTAGGCCTTGACATGTTTGAGGCAGAGGTCGACTAGAGCGTAGATACACGGCACATTGAAGACACCTTAGGCCTTGACATGTTTGAGGCAGGGGTCGACGAGAGCGTAGATACACGGCACATTGAAGACACCTTAGGCCTTGGAATGTTTGAGGCAGGGGTCGACGAGAGCGTAGATACACGGCACATTGAAGACACCTTAGGCCTTGACATGTTTGAGGCAGGGGTCGACGAGAGCGTAGATACACGGCACATTGAAGACACCTTAGGCCTTGACATGTTTGAGGCAGGGGTCGACGAGAGCGTAGATACACGGCACATTGAAGACACCTTAGGCCTTGGAATGTTTGAGGCAGGGGTCGACGAGAGCGTAGATGGACATGGCACATTGAAGACACCCTAGGCCTTGAAATGTATGAGGCAGTGGAACTAACACGGGATTGAGAATCTTTCCAGCGACCATGATAAGAGCGATGTTTTGTAAAGCACTTGCTACAAGATGATGATCGTGGAGGAAGAGGAGGGGGGCGATCTCGGAGGAGGTAGAGGAGTGTGAGGAGGAGTATGATCATGAAGGTGGAGGAGGGTGATCATGGAGGCGGATGATGATCAAGGAAGAGGAGGAGGAGTATGAGGATGCAGCTGATAGACAGACATGGCGGTAGACGTTTCAATCAAGTGTATCTATTTGAAAGATTGTTCTAGAACAGTGGGATAGATGAACCTTCTGTATACACATTTTTCTACCATTAAATTTATTTGACTGGAATGCAACCAATCGCTGCATCTTTAGCTCTTTCAGCCCTGAACAGCTGTTTTATTCGTGAACTTTCTTCAAGCTGCTATGTCTGAGAAACATCAAATCATAGTTGGTATGTGGTTTCTGAGAAACATGCATGAACTACCATGGACTTACAGAGAAAGTTCTCCAAAAAAAACAAAGGAAACCCGTAAATTGATTACGGAAATAAGACGTAGACAGTCCAGTGGCACTTCATGCTGAGAAACAAACCTGGAAACGTAGAGACAACCGGCAAACTTAGTGGGGAAAGAGCAAGGGGAATGCAAAGAAATAAATACCTGGACGGTTTGGCCATATGCATAATACGGGACAAGATACCGGCCAGATCCCGGACTGTGGGCATGGTATGAGGTGGCGAGCCACTAAGAGATAAGAAATGTATCTAGTGCATGCAGTAACCAGTGAGCATTTGGTAGCCTCTATGATGTGTGTCCACCTTGTAGAGAGAGGGGGACTTGCGTGTTCCTACCACCCTCAAGAGTTATGTCTACAGGAGCGCAGGTGTGGTAGGTTCTCCCACGTGAGACAGGTCAAGAGATAAGAACCAGACGAAGAGGTAGACTGGGGAAAGTCAAAGGCTGGGGAATGTCCTGGGAAAAGCAAACCTGAAAAAGAAATGTCGAAATGCGATGTATTGATCCGCAGTCTTAACGGGACAGTACAATCCAATTCACCAAATAAAAATAAACGTATAGTACACTGCCTGGTGTGGACAAAAGCAAGTGAAAAACTAAATCCTTGTTAGAAACATAGCCGTTTTTGGATGACATTCCTGCTTCCTGTCTAACCCAATTTCAGGGACTTACTTTTCTTCTTTCCCGCAGTCAAGAATTAACAGTCGACTTTATGGCGAATTGTCCTTCCTGCAATTCTGTTTAATATATGGCGACTGCTGGTGATAGTCGCCATTGATTTTGTTACAAACAGTTCACTGTGATTACTCAGGATCGTCCAAATATCGATTTAGCGTCTGTTCGTGAGAACCTCTGAGGGAGAATTCGGCTCACACACTATATTGGCTGACTGTTTTATTGCATGTCTCTTGTCTTTTAGCCCTGCTGGCTGTGATTTCGCCTGTTTTGCTCGTGTTCTTATAAAGTCATTTGTCTTGACGAATGTTCGCTGATTCTTTTAGCATAACGGGCTCTTGTTTTGGGGATTAAATATTTGTTAACATTGAACGGATTGCAGTAAGATTTCGTAATGCAAGCTGGCTTAACAAATAGAGTAGACTGTGAACTCGCGCGCGCGCGCGTGCGTGCATGCGTGTGTGTGTTTGTGTGTGTGTGTGTGTGCGCGCGCACACACATACGAAGTATCTTCGCTGGTTGGCTAACTGCAGAATACACGACTCTTTCCGTTCATTTTAACACTTGTTTTGTCGAAAAATGTCGAAGGCAAGCAAGCAAGAGGAAAGCAATGAAACACGCTAGGGGATAACTGACAGAATGGCAGTGTGTCGGGGTGTACCGCCGTAGCAAGAGACGGATAGTGTTGGAGTTACATTGCGACAATTCTGTATTGTGAAGACACTTGTTTGATTGAGTTATCGACTAATTTGTTTTGTATTCCGTGTGTTGTTGATTGATGGAGATACTAAGCGTTTCGGTTGTATCTTCGTAATGTTCCCGCCGAAACTTAACTTCAGTTTGTTTTGTTAAATGTTAAAAACGTGACGCAGATTCTACAATGGATTACCGTGTAAACTTCCATCTGTTACATTACAGGATGAACTCTATAACGTATGATAACTTCATGCGGCTAATGCCGTGCTCAGGTTAACGTATGAAGGTATAAGATGAGGAGGATGAGAAACGAGGAAAAAATAAGAATAAGAAGATACGCGAGAAGAAAAGAATAAGAAGTGAAGCGAGAAGGGAAAATTAGAGACGCGACAAGAAGAGAATCAAGAACACGGAGGAGAGAAAAAAGAATAAGGTGATTAGATCAAGAAGAAGAACGACCAGGAAAAGAAGGCTGAGTGAGCTAGTGCATTATAACCAACTAGCTGGCACACAGTGTTATTTAATTTAACGGTGAATTTATTGATTTGAGTGAGATAGTAAATACTAAACTGTTAATTCATAGACTATGTTACTTGGTGAATTAATATGAATTAGATTGTGAATTCGCAACTGCAAACTGATATAACATCTTACTTATGATATAGAATTGTGTAACTTGGTGAATATAAACTATTAAGTAATTGTGAATTAGTGAGATATTGAATATAAACTACTAGTTAATGGTCCACGTTAATTAGTGAGAATTTATACTACTAAATAATGCAAGTGATCTAGGATGGAAGCTCCGATAGGCAGACATTTAGAGTATTGTTTTGCGGATCCGGCATCTTCTGCAGCTTGTCTTGTTCCAGGCGTATTGGTGTTATCTTTCCACTGGATTAAACTAGGTAGGCCGAGAGAGGGATCATACTGGACGGGCAATTTGTGGTCTGTGCAACTCAGCGCACGCTTTGTGCCATTGAGACATATATCTCCATGTATGGCCTTATTGCCATGGATAGCGGTTATTATGCCTTTTTTACGCATAATGTAACAAACTGTCGTCTGTCAAGACGGCAAGGCGCCAGTGACAGTTATTGGTTCATGTTAATTAGTGAGATAATGAATCTAAACTACTATGTTATGGTCCTTGTGAATTAGTGATATAGTGAATTATAAACGTTTGAGAAATCGCCGAGATGTTTTTGGATTAGTTCTGTATTGTCTTAACAGCCTAATTATATCACCTAGATGGTTGGTTAGTCGACAGATCATCCTCATTGCACATCGAACCATTCAGTCCATAAGTGCTCGGATCCCCTCCTCAGTAAATCCCGCAGCGTGTAGCAACTGACGACACGAGTTCTGTGTTGGTTTATCAGTCTTCTTTGGCTTCCCGCGTAGTGTTCTTGTTTGGTCACACCTCTTTTAATTTGCTGTTCTCGCAGTCTGGCCATGGTTGTAGATTCACAGTCATCACTTGGTTCTCGCAAAAGTCTTACTCCTCGTAGAGCATTCAGAATGTCAGCCTGGTCCATGGCGCGTCCGCCCTACACAGTAGCCTCACCTGCGAGCTTGTCAGCCTGCTCATTTCCTTGTACTCCCGCATGCCCTAGCACGAAGATTAAACTAATCTTTGCCAGCCGAGACCACTCCAGAGACAGCAGCCACTCTCTTCGAATCTACCCCATCTCTATCTTCTTGAACATGCTCATTGAGTCACTAAGGAAACATGCCCTAGTGAATGTCTGTGTCTAGAGCCATGCTATTGCTTTGCTTACTGCCATGAATTCCATAGTCAGGCTTCTTGTGGTCAAGCAAAAGCACCAGAATCTTCCTTCACAATTCTCCCTCCGGCCTGAGCCGTAAAAGCCCATGAACTTCTCACTCGTCGAACGACCGACCCATCTGTGTAAATGACAGCATCACCCTCCAAAGAATTCTCGAAGATCAAAGCCTGTACTTCCGCCTCCACAGCAGCCGGATTTTCTTGTCTGCATTTTCTGTCTAGTTGGATGCAAACTGAAAAGGACGTACATAAATCTGTTGGCATTCGTACCCACTCCTCGCCAGGTTCTAAGTCCTCAAGTGAACACACCTATTGAAGAATGTCTTCGTCTTGACCCATCCACGACGTTCCTCTTTTTAACCTGCTACCCTTTACCTTCTTAATTTCACTCGGCAGTGGATGTTGTGTGTTTGCGTTGACTCTGAGGTAGGCACGTGCTCTGCAAATTTGTATTCTGTCCCCAAGGGTTGGAAAATTAAGAAGGTAACGCATTGCCCTGCATGCTGTGTCTCTTGTACATCCAAGAAAAAACGCACAGCTTCGTTCTGTATCCTTTCCATCCTTTCTATCTGCTTACGGCTAATAGTCAAGATCGCCATGGCATACTCCAAAACAGAAAGGACCAGACCCTCGTAAAGGAGACATAGATGGCGCTGCTCACAGTTTGCCGTCGCCATCACCCGCACCGCAGCCAAACGTCGCTTGGCCTTTATTAACACCCGGTCTGTGTGATTATGGTACGCAAGACTTCGATCAAAACGTATCCCCGGGTAGTTCATTGTCTGCGCTCTTTCCACCGTTTCTGAACCCAGATTTACAGTTGGTGTTGGAGTGTTGACAATATGGTTATTAAAAGAGAACCATGTCACTGCTGCCGTTGTTGGGTTGACCATTGCCCCAGATCTACACACCAAGTGCTTATGCGATTTAGTTATTTTTGTAGATCCACAGCAACTCTATCTCTATCCTTACCCTGGCGATACACTAACAAAGAGTCGGCATATTACAATGTCCTTCCCGGTCCTCTGATCTGCTCGCTGGTAATTCTCACAGTGTAGGCGTTGAAAAGCAACGATGATAATGGTGATTCCTGTAGTAGACCCGGATATATTGTTGTTGGTTCAGAGGTCCAACTGCCACATCTAAAAACTACTTTCTGTTGGAAGAGAGCTGCGGCGATCCAACTAAGGAGGAATGGACTTATCTTGAGTTCAAGAAGCTGCAACATTAAGAAATCCAATGGTACTCTGTTGTACGCATCTTCAAGATCAATCGCCGCAGCACATGTTTCAATGCCTGAGTGGAAACCTTCATAGACATCACTGGCAAAAACTGCTGCTTTGGTCCAGGTTTCTCTGTTTCGACGGTACCCTCCAAGGGTAGGTGAGTTACAACCTTGCTTCTCTGGGTGACTTCATATTTTCCTGGCAAACTTCTCCGTCAGCTTGCCTATTATGTTTTGCATGGTTATTACCTGATATCCCTGAAATTTTGTGTGGTCTTTGCCAGGCTTCGGCAAGGGAATCAGATAGCTGTGTAACCACTCCTCCTTGATGCTAGCACTCTATATACTGTTGTTGTACATATCTATCTGCTAGTTCCTCTAGATCGTTGTCGGTTCACATATTAATGTCGTCATACCTTATACCATCTGGCCCTGGTGAGCTGTTTTTTGTTCCTCGAAGCACAGCCCTGATCTCTTTCACTGTTACTGTGTCTTCAACTGCAATGTTCTAGGCCTTACACCTGTCTGAGGTAACCGCCTTGACAAAATTTCGGCCTTTCATGTCTGTCTTGTTACTGTGCTCTAGATAGCGTTCAAAAAGGGCGTTGCCCTTATTCTCGTTAGACCTTTGCTAAGTAAGGTCTTTGCTTTGTAAGGTCAGCACTTTGGAAATCAGGAACACCCTTAATCTGACTACCCCATTCATACTTTTATGTAGTCGCCAGAACAATTTCAGTGACTTGTCTGTGCTTATTCTTTGACACAACTCTGCCCACTTTTCACTTTTAACCACTTTAACCAGGTTTTTTAAATAGCTAACTTTTGTGTCCTTCTCTCTTTCCAAGTGCACGATAAGACTAGGATGGGCAACTCTATTATTCTTGGCGTTTGCCATTTCCTTACAGCACCATGTTTATTCATCCAGGCCCTCTCCACCTCACAATTCCACCAAGGTTGCTGCTCCTAGCTTTTATTCCCTGCCATGATGATTCCTGCGCTTGTCGCGCCTAATTGTACTTACCACATCTTGCTCTGAACTGTCATACTTGAAGGTCTTGACCGTTGACTTGTGCTGCCTGGTTTAGCCGTTCTCCACCAATATGCTGCAAAGCTGGTTTTCGCTGCCATGGTGCCCTAGGACATCCCATCTACATACTGTAGTGAGTGAAGGAGAAACCAGCGCCAGGTCAATAGCACTGTCCTCATCACCTGGACGACTTGCTGTCCTGGTGACACAGCCACTGTGTCACACATACAAACAAGGTCACTGGTCCCAATTGCCGCCTCAAGATCCTCCCCTTGTGTGTTGAAGGAATATAATTATATCAACTGTTTACTCTTTGTGATACATATTTATTATTATTTTGTATTTCATTACCGCGAAGACAGTTGCCTGCTAGTTACTAGAGTCACTATAAATTGTAACGTAATTACATATCCAATACAGTGAATTCATTTAGTGAATGTAAACACAGAAGCTACAAGCAATATGTGTGCACGATTTATTGCCTGGCATATTTCACTGCAGCTCGTCAGGTGCATACTGAAAAGTTATATATCAAATGGAGTGAATAAATGAATAACACTTCAGCTGAAACAATTAAACAATCACCTTGGAGCTGCCATGGTGTAGCGGTAAGCACCTTTGCCTGCCTGCCCAGTGGACTTGTGTTTCGAATTCTGCAGTTTTCTTTTTTAAACAATTGACCTGCATTTACAGGTCGATATGGCGTAAAATGGGTATCGGGTAGTTCTTTGGGGTGAAGTCTGGCAATGTAATATTTACCAAAAGCGTGCGCCGATTGGCCTATAAAAATATGGGACTAGATTCATATACCCAAGACGCTTCAGCGCGGGGAGAGAGCTATGTTTTCACTTATTGCTTACACAAATGTCACAGGTCTTCATCATTTTTGAACACGTATAGGGTCTGGTTACTTCCCTTTACACCACACAACGAATGTTTCACTAGCTATTCTGACAGCTGCTTGTTGATCGTGATATAATGTGTTAATCACTCTCATCTGAATGTGCTGAAAACCTTTCGATTGTCACGATGTTCCTTAATTTCTTATATTAAACACGGTTGAAGGTCTTCATGTAGTCTATGAAAGAAGTATGACGATTAGCATTATACATGTCAGAATGTCTCAGAGATGGTTCTCATGTCATATAAAGCTATATTGTTTTGGTTTTTTTTTCTGTTTTTTTTTAAGGACAAGTCGTGGGGTGGCCTCCTTATCGCTTACCACTATCACTTGACCTTGTGCTATAAATTGAGCTTTGGTAGTTTTACTGTTAGATATATTATTGTTTAAACTAATGCAGACTAGCTAATTGGTCACTGTACCCCAGATCTAACCACTATTTCTCCACTCCACTTCCGAATTAACGTTTGCTACAAAGCTTATCAAGTTTTGATGGTATTGTGGCATTTATAACTTTCTAGAGTAACATCTTCCTATTGCAAAATTCCTGCAACAAATTCTAGTCTTTCTCAAGAAAAACAGTTTATTTTCATTTAGGAAGAAATATGCCGCTGGACACACGGCAGAGCTATCATTAGTCTCAGTGTTCCCGGATGGTTGTTTATTATGCTTCCACATTCGCGAATGTCTCTATTTATCGTGTCTCCGTGCTCGCAGACTACTTTATTTTAAGTCTCCGTTCTCCCTGACTTGTCTGTTTATGTTGTCTCATTTATCCACTGACTTCTTTGTGTATTATGTGTCTCGTCTTTGTCTATTATGTTCCCTTAGTCACGTTGTTCTCCGTTTCTTACGCATACTTCGTGCAGAATGGCCTGCAGCAGTTAAAAAATCAAAGATAAGGAGTATCCGTTGCGTCTGTTCTTTAGACTTTGTGGTGTGGTGGGAAACAAACAGGCGGACAAATTGGCTGAGTCTGCAATGGTGGGTGGGTTAATGATCGACGATCAGGTATATGTCATCAGGGCCCTTTGGGATCATGTGAATAGTGTGTAAGAATATATCAATCCTCATCAGTGGCATGCAGAGGTTCTTTGATGCCCGGGGCCAACCCCTTGATTGGATGCCCCTAAATTGTTCTTTACTTCATTCATTCCTCCTCCCCTCCGACTGCAATGTGCTGCCCCCTCTCCCTAACTGGATGCCCTCTCCCAGCTGGATGCCCGGGGCCGTCGCACCCCCACACCCCCCTCTACACGCCACTGATCCTCATGACTTGGAAAGAATGGTGCGGCGGTGAGTGACCTGAAGATCTAACCGACACTCTGTATTCAGATGAAAGGCTTGACGGACATATAATCAGATTGTAATTGGTCCTATCTAATCTTTGGTTATAATTACACACTAGTATTGGGACTTTGACTCTTCGCTGGCTGTTGAAGTTGTGGGCGGAGCGCATATCGGAATGTTCTGAGTGCTGTGATGTCGGTTCTTAAATCCTCTCTGATTATTATCAGGACTTTAATAATGTCTAGTGAAAGACTACTGAACATAAGTTAACCTGCCCAGGAATCACAGACAGCATAAACAAATGCTGGAGTTGACTGCTACGTCCTGTAAAGGATATGCAACTAACTTTAACATGTTATTCCAGAAAAAAAAAAAAACGATGGCATAATGCTAGCGTAGAAAACTCCGCCTCTGAGCAAGCACAACAAAAGGTTTCTGATCGTCAGGAGTGGTTCCCCCTTCACGGAATGTTTCAACCTTCCTGACACTTTCTGTGGGAGGGCCTATCCATGTCATGACTACGTGTCTTTCTCCTGCCGTGTATTTGTACCATGTATCGAGACGTTGAGTTGTTTTCCCGCTTGTTCTACAACTGCGAATTGTACCCGCTCCCAAGCCCCTCCCCCACCCCTTTCCCTGGTTTGGGAGAGCATCATGCAACCGGTGCTTCGCATCCTCACACATCTTCGAGCACCTTTGGCCATGAGACCAGCTTCTTCCCGTTCCGTTCGTCTCTGTCGTCACCACCACCAGTACTGCTATTCACCAGTACTGGCTAAATATCATTCTCATTTCACCATCTCACAATGTGTAGTCGATAACAGGTTAATTTCTCAGCTAAATATAATTCAAACCACTTGCCATACGATTTGTTTTGTCACACGTAGCTGTTCTGTTACTGAATGCAATAAATGTATGCATGTGAAGTTATGATTGGTACATGAGTTCGGCTCTATGACGAAGGTGATATGACAGAACTTCGCAATCCATGAATAACGCGTTCGAAACACAGCTGTGGACGATTTGGAAGCAGACCGCCTTGCTTTGGTTTTCCATACAATGGTATGAGTGCCGGTCGTTCAGAGAGCAATGGCAAACAATTGAACGTAAACTTGCCTAGTAATCACAAACTGCCCAAAACAATGCTGGAGCTGACTGCTACGTCCTGTAAAGGATATGCGACTAACCGTAACATGAGTTAAACATTTCGTGCAAAGTGATGTAATGCGACAGCTTGCACGACCAGCAGGACTTTAGAAAGGCGTATGGAGTTAATTAATAAAGGTAGGATGAGTCGCTTGGCCAAGAATGAGTTAAAACGCTAACACGTGTGTATTCTATACACAACTGTAACGGCGAGACAAACAGCATTCTTTTGCTATATAACGAGGAAGTGGGCGCTAGAAAACAGCGTGGCGACAGGACAGGTCAGCGAAAAAACAAGTGGAGGGAAATGTTGCGGGCTGGACTGAGGCGGTGGTATCAACAAAGTTGATCGCAAATACCAAGGATCGAGATCTGTAGAAAGACATGAACGCGAAAGGCGATTGGCAGGGAACATTATGATGATATTCTATACGTAAACATAATGACGATGGCATGTGGAGAAATGCCGTTAGCCAAGCTGCGGGTGTCCCTGTTGGAACCGTATTAGTTGATTCTCGTCCGAGTGCCAATGGTATAGATACACGCAAGTAACTGTATATGTATGTTTGTATGTACCTGCGCGTGAGTGCATGTTTGAATGCAACACGGAATTGGATTGCGCATGTCATCAGAAGGGACTCAGATGCCGGCATCAAAACTGCATGCGGTAAATTCCGGAAGGGCGGCGGACGAGAGGTCAAAACAAAACATTCCGGAACAGAACTATACATGCTGTGATGAAAGCATGGACCACAGTTTGGGTACTCTATGGGGGATTCTGGCACCGAATGAGGTGGAGGAGTTTGGTGTTGCTGCTCTCCAAGATTCTGCCTAGCGTAATGGTAATGGATTGAGATGTCGTTCTGTGACCATAAATAGAAGCAGAGGTGTGTTTGTGCGCGCGAGAGTGTGATAAGATGGATGGATGGTTTGATAGGTTGGTTGGTAGGTAGATACACTGATTGATAAATAGATAGATAATACTTATGCATGTATACACAGATACATGTAGATAGATTGGCAGACATGCGTAGGTAGGCAAGTAGGCATAGATGGAATGAATGGTATGTTTAATTGGGACGAGCGGACGAAGATAAAAATTGGAAGAACAGACATATCGAACGGATAAACAGATCAGGCAACTGGAGTTGGGGACCGAAATTACTATGAATGAATAGATGGATAATGAGAAAGAGTGAGCGGTACTCTATTCCGCAAAATGATTTACTCTTGCAGAATATTCGGTATATGGAACGTTGTACGGATATACAGAAAACAGCCACAGAAATAATGCATCCGACTCCGCCGTATTTCAGCCCGATGTGCAGTGCTCCTGTTTTCTTCAATTATCCGTGACGATTGTTAGGCGTTGCCTGGTTGATTAGTATTGAACGCATAACGACCGTGCAGTTATTGCCCCTTGCAGTTAGACTCCAACGTGAGTTATGTTCCTTGTCTAAATCTTGAGGGATGGAACAAGAGTGCTGGACGCCAAAACATTGCCATTCTGAAGAGTTTTTCTGGCATTAGAAATAAATGCACAAGTATAGGAAACGCATGATGAGTCGACTACATCAATTGTAAATAAACTACAATATGTTGTTTTTGTTTTTTTGCGTGGCCCTCTTTGAACTGAAGTGTAGTCCATGCACGTGCTACTGCTTCTAGTGCAGTGGGCTGATGTTTGCTTGTGGAATTAATTTTAACTATTCTAGGTACTACATTTTCAGTTGCCGGCGATGTTTCAAACGGCGATTTACGTTTTCTTGTTATTGTTCCCCGGTATTAAGGATATATATAGGACTCGTTATATAGACGTTGCCGCTTGATTTAGTATAAATAATTAAATTGAGCATCCATTCTTACGCGTACTGTGAAATTTTCAAATATTTTAGTCGACAGGGTCATCCCAAACAGAAATTATTAAGATCGTATGCTAAGATGCGTCATGTTAAATTTCAATGGCGGGAATATAGCGGTTTTCCGTGTCATAATACAGCGATGATCATTTAATATTCTTATGGATTATTCAGAGCGACGTTTGCATTCGCCACCCATTCTAGTATTTAGGAGTGGAGGAAGAGACTGGAGGAAGAGGGAGTTTGAGGTTTTCATTTGAATTTTGCGTTCAAAATAAAAACCTGAGTTATCCCCCTTAGCGCAAAAAACCAAGAGCAGTTATCTGCCCTTAGCTTACGTGTTTTGTGGTCACACTTTCCAGAGTGGGTTACCAATATGCCAATGTTAAATATAAACTGACATACAAAAATTAATATCTCGGCTTACAATTGACGTACAGACTTGAATAAGGTACCGTTGGATTTGTATTTTCAAGAGGTATCCAACTATGCAGTTATATAATTAAAACATCAATTTAGAAAATGTTCCTAAAGTACCTACTATTACCAGTGTCCCTTAGCCATGAGATTGCGACTTCTGAGGTACTTGTAATTTACGCCCCCAATTCAAGGATGAGAAGTCAACGTTTTAGTTCAACTGACCGGTGTAGGAGTTGAACCCGCTACCTCGGCATCAGTGCACCGGAAGTTTAAGTGCCAGCGGAGTTATCAATTCGGCCGTGGCGACCTTCATAAACTACAACCATTCATTGACTGGTGGCGGTGCGACATATAACTACAGACGTATGAAAGAATTACCGATGTGGAGCTTGCACGGAGAGCTCGACAGCTTCCAGGGAATCAAGAAGATGCTGGCGCTGGGTGGGAAATACATTGAGAAAACTGGTCAAGAGTAGAACTAGGAAGTCCTGTCTCTGTAACCCATAGGGCAAACGAAACAGGGGAAGACCTAAACCACACGGAGAGTAGCATTAGAAACAGATGTGAATAATAAGGCTAAGGCGTGTGCAGAGACGGCTAAGGATAAGTGCTTAGCGTGGACAAGTGCGCCAAAAGGGAAGTGGGAAATAGAAGAAATCGCGGTTCTATGAAATGACGTGACAAGTTCCTGTCCTTGTGACCTTGTGCTTGCTCCAGTTCAGGAAAGCCAGGCACGTATTATACGATGACAGAGATGTCACCTGGTTTCACACCGGTTGTCTTAGGTACACACCGGCCAAACTCTCTAGCCGCTAAATTAGATGGGAGTTTCAGTTGAAAACATGTCCCGAAGTAAGAAACTTCTGTGAGTCTGCGATGTTATAGGGTCATTACATTTTTGCAGGTCTGAATGCCCGGAGCAATGTGTTGCCAGTCTTTTCCTCTGTTGGCGGACGATGAACGTAGGAATCGAACTCTCGCCCTTCCACGCTTATGTGATTATCTGCGTAGTTCCATGGCAATTTTACTATCGCGCCCGCCTGGGTATCTCATGCTTAGAGAAAATGTGTTTACAAGCAGACAATGACGTAGGCAGGTAGGTAGCCAGGGCAGTAGGTAAGTCACGTAGGCAGGCAGGTAGATAAGTTAGCTAGGTAGGGAAGCCACATAGGTAGGTAGGTGGCCAGGGCAGTAGGCAAGTCACGTAGGCAGTTAGGTATGTAAGTAGGTAGGTAGGGAAGTAGGTAAGTCACGTAGGCAGTTAGGTAGGGAAGTAGGTAAAACACGTAGGCAGTTAGGTAGGTATGTAAGTAGGTAGTCAGGGCAGTAGGCAAGTCACACATATAGGTAGGCAGACAGGTAGACACTGAAGTGCACTGACAGACAGACTCTGACGAATAACATCACACAGCGACATCCTGACTCTCATTACGAAAAACAGTAACCACCACGACCACCGACAGAAAAAGGTAGTCACGTAGGTAGGTAGGTATGTAGGTAGATAGGGCAGACAGTAGGTAAGTCACATATGTAGGTAGGTAGGTGGGTAGGTAGGGCAGTAGGTAAGTCAAGTATATATGTAGGTAGGTAGGCAGACACTGAAGTGTACTGACAGACAATGTGACCCTTAACATCACACAACGAAATCCTGGCTCTTCATGCTAAAAAAACAAAAACAGTTACCACCACGAGCACCGACAGAATAACAACTGCCAACAACACGACCGTAACAAGTTGCTTGAAAGTTAAACGTACAAAATGGTGTACAAGAAACCACGTCTGCCATTCTCATATGCTAGACACATTTGTCGTCGAAAACAACTCCCTCCTCCTCCTTCCCCCAAACCAAGTCTGTTGTAATATACAGTCTGTACGTGCTCTGGATATAAAAAAAAAAAAAAAGTATTGTGGCCGTTTTCCTGCCAGCTTTCTCATCCTATTTCCTCATGACTCATACTTTTGTGATGACGACGTGGTTGTGTAGTTTAATAAATAGCCCGTTGACTTACCAGGACATTGGTATGCGTTCAATATCCAGTCGGGATTTAATTTCCCGTGACACTCGGTTAGATAGTCACGTAGTTTATCACGAAAACTGAAGCTTCTCCGTTATATTATAAAAAGTTAAGATGAAGTCGAGAACCCCTTTTAACACCATGAAGCGTTTTGGGTATGTATTTGGTGCTAGTCTCGTATGTTTAGCACAATCGGCACACCGTGGGTGATGAGATTAATATTACATCAGCCGTCTTTACTTCCCAGACAATTTCATGGCACCCATGTTTAGGCTAGGTCGAGTAGGAAGCTCAGCTCAGTGACAAATCCCCTCATGGGGAGAAATACGGAGACGGCTATTTCTGGGCACTCTTAGAAATAAGAGAAGAAAGTAAACAGAGGACAAACTAAATACTATTACAATTGAAAGTTATAGTGTCATCACATTGGGATTCGAACCTTTCGTCTTGAAATGACGATAATGCCTCTTTGAGGCAACCAGTGTACTTCGAAAGGCCAGCAAGTTACAACTTATATACGTGTCTTCATTAGCCAGGTCTTTCACCCACCTGAACACACAACTAAGAAATATGGACATCTTTTAGGAGTATTGTTGGCCATGCGCTGCCGAAGTACACTGTTTCCATCATCATCTTCTTAAACTGCTTCTATTTCTACTACTACTACTACTACTACTACTACTACTACTACTACTACTACTACTACTACTACTACTACTACTACTACTACTACCACTACAACTACTACTATTACTACTACTACTACTACTACTACTACTACTACTACTACTACTACTACTACTACTACTATACTGCTACTACTACTATTACTGCTGCTGCTGTTACTACTACTACCTCAGCTGTTTAGAGAGAGAGAGAGAGAGAGAGAGAGAGAGAGAGAGAGAGAGAGAGAGAGAGAGAGAGAGAGAGAGAGATGTGTAGTTTTTATAAATCAAGTTTTTTAAAAATGAGGTCGTCGCTGTCGGATCACAGTTTCTCTTCTTATGCGGTCCAGACTTGAGCTCTAAACTCGCCAGACGGGCACATATGTAGCATATCTGCTTGGTGGCCATTTTGCCAAATGCACTGGTCAGCTTGTGCAGCTTTCACTTTACAGTTAGGCTTGTACTCTTTAGTGATCCTCGCGGATTCTAAAAATGGCGGCATGTTGTGCTCTGTCTAGTGTTAGAATGCGATCTTGTGGATAATTGCTGTCTGTTGTTGGACTGCAATCGTTTCCGTACTCAGTGGGAATGAAAGAAGATGGTGACAGCACGTTACATTACTGTGACATGGTGTGTGTACAACATAACCCCAGGGATTGCTTTATTGCATCCGGTTCGATAGATATTGAGTGTACATTGAGCACAGTTCAATGCGCTTCCATTTGCTTTACGTAATGTTTCATTGCAGCTAATATCAGTGGGACCGTGTTGTGCGAAAGTTTAGCAGATGCGAGAGAGAATTGTAAGACAAAGGAACTTTATTTTCAAACGGTTAAGAATGGACAAGCAGGCCCGACTCACATTCTGCCCTTCTTATATCTCTGCTCTCATACATTATTTCTTTCATACATCACGTATAAAGCTAATCTTAGAAAGCAACGACAAAAACAGAAACAGTGTGCATTATAAACGCATGATAAATGTGCAATAATCAATAATGCATGACTTACTCATAATCTCATCTTGTTCCACTTGTACCTCGCAGTGTCGAGGTGAAGCATACACAGCAGGAGAGTGCTCATTTGTGGGCTTCATGTATCGAGATTTCCATGGACTCTGTTATACACTCTGTCCATCGTTTATGTGGCCGGCCTTTTCTTCTGTTTCCATTTGGTCTGTACATCATTGCTGTGTTATGGCATACTGCTAGCTGGTAGCCTAGTTATATGGTCAAACCATTTAACTTGCTGTTTTATACTGAAATCTAGCGCTGCTATAACCCCTACTTTAGTCCTGAAATCTTAATTTCCGATTTTCTCAATTCTTGATACATTGAGTATTCTTTTTCAGGAATCTAATTTTCGTTGTTGTAATTTGTATTTTCTCCTGTTCTGTCATTGTCCAGGTTCGGCATTGGTAGCATAGAGTTGGTAAGAAGACTCACTAAAACTAATTTTTGACATGTCAATTATAATTATAATAACTACAGTAGATGTAACCTAGTGCTCTGTTTTATCAATACAATAATAGTAGTGAACATTTACAGCAGTTTTGATATGAAGGAGGGAGGCGTCGACAACGAACAGGTTAATGGCAATCACTTCAAGGCTGCGGGTGTGTGGTTCTAAATAAGAATTCGGAGAACATCGTGGGTCGATCAAGAGAATAATGAAGGCGTCTTGAAAGAAACCAGTTCATGAAGAGAACTGGTTATTCATATCAGAGGTAGACAATCCTCATTCTTTGTAGATGACACGAGACGTGGTAAACTGGAAAATAATACCACAGCAGGAAAGGTGGGGGGGGGGGGGGAGAGAGAGAGAGAGAGAGAGAGAAGAGATCCAAACAAACAAACAAAACAAACTTCTCCAGATAGAAGAAGCTAAAAAAAAAAAACTTGACGTCTTGACATAAAGAGCCATCTGAATAGGAGACATTTGGCAACGCGCGAAATAGGAGGTCCTGGAAAAACATGATGATCAACGCCTTAAGCGATGAAGAAGAAGAAGAGGAGGAGGAATATGATGTTACTGTGTTTAATGACTACACAATATGGCGCATTTCAAGCAAATGTTTTATCCAGATCATCGTTCCTGAGAATAAAGATTGTGTTAACCATTAAAATAAACCTTTAGAGGAAGACATTATGTTAACCCCTAGAATAAACCTTTGAGGGAGTCAGTATGTCACCCTTTATTACTGCTGCTAATATAGTGTACATTAACGTGTAGAATTCAGTTTTAATGATAGTCCATCACCGTGTCCTGCTGATGATGATAGTGGAATATGAACTCGCGACCTTTGTCTTCTTCTTCTCCTACTCCTCCTCCTTCAACACAACCACCACCTGGCTGTTGGGTTAGTAATGTCTATACAAGGATTCCAGGTCTCTTAAATGTTACTTAAGATGACAGATAACTCACCGTGATAAAGTGAATAACGTAATCGGCCACGATCATGAAAAATTGGAATGAAGGAACGGATTTGTAGAAAGAAGCAATAATAGTAAACACATTAATTGAACGATGAAAGTCAAAAGAAAAAACATGATACGTAGAAACAACAATGAACTATTGTATTTCAGTCACATATGTTTCGGGGAACATAACAACCGCGTCATTCGTCTCCGGTGTACAAGTATGTTCAGGCCTTAAGTTATTTTTCGCGTGCTGGCGCCACATTATTTGGTGCCTTGTCTGCTTTGTTTCCGTAAACCATTTCTCTCGTTCTTCTCTTTATCTTTTTTGCTTGATATTATATGCGTGTGTCTGTTTACACTCTCTCTTGTCATGGCCAAGGACTTCATTTCACTTTTCTATCCGCATCTGTTTTGTTGGTTTAGTGTTGCTTGGTATTTTAAATCAAAACCACTTTCTTCCATTTCGCGTGGTTGTTTGTTATATATGTATGTATGCATTCATTCACTAGCATAGCTAAACACTCAATTTAACTTCTTATATCCTCTCTGCTCATGATATTCATTACATGTTTAACACATGGGGAACTTGCTGTTGTTATTTGAAATGTTAGGACCATGAAATATGTGTAGGTCTAAGTCATTCATTCATTCAGTAGCATGTCCTTTGCAGAACCTCGCTCCCATAACAACTTTCCAAGAAAACCTCTCGATCATAAGCAAGATGTCACGCGTCCTATAACCCATCTGGAGATCATCCGCCACATCCTGCACCCATCTTCTCTTTGGCCTTCCTCTTCCTCTCTTCCCAGGCATATAGGCCTCCATTATTGTTCTCTCCGAACTTTCGTGACATTTCAAGTGACCAAAATATTTCAATGGTCTTTGTTTTATCGTCTTTAATAGCCAGCCTTCTTCAATAAAGTACACGAAGGAATAGGTGATCAGTCAGCCGTACATAAACATCACGCCCAACATACTAGGTTTTAGCATAGACTATTTAACTCCTTGCCAGCTAGCGTGTATTATGATTGTCCACCGTTATAATATATTGCCAGCTAGCATCTATTACAATAGTCCTCCGTTTTAACATATTGCCAGCGAGCATCTACTATGATAGTCTTCCGTTTTAACATATTGCCAGCTAGCACCTCCTATGGTTGACCTCTGTTATATTTCATTTACACAATTCCAGAAAGAAGTAATAGACCTGACCTTGTTGACTTCTATCCGCGGATCAGTTATCTGCCTAATATTGATTATTCTGTTTTAGACACTGGGCTAGCAAGGTGGTTGTGTCAAAGTAGCGTTGCCACTCCAATAGTACATAGACTCGTTTCATATGGTTACATACTAGTAGTGCATACACTCGTTTAACATGGTTACACACCAGGTATAGTTATATAACATCACCGATGACAGTTGTAATATAGTATAGTTAACATACCAGTAGTGCTTAAAATTGTCCCATTTTAACAGAAAGGCAAATTGTGTATCCGCATACTACGGTCATTGTGTTATTTGTTTCGTTTCGCGGTATCTGCCGCAATTTTAATTCTCAAGGTAAATAAATTAACATAATAATACTTGTTCGTTTGATTGTGCAACATGTTGGGTCCGATTCTTCTTTCTTTTCTTTTTGTTTTTTTGGCACTGAAAGCGTTAATGTACACCGATTGTAAATGTGGTTATTGTATATGAAATTGTACGGTGATGTAGGCTGTTGAACGTATCGTAACTTAAGGATAAGATAATTATCTCTCTGAAGTAAAATCTAATACTTAACCATAGAATAGTCAAGCGGTGTGAATTCTAGTGCGGGATGTAAAAAACTTATCAGCGAACACTACGGTGATGTGAATTCTAATGTGGGGATATTAGTGTGAAGACATCAGAGAAGGACCAGACAGGTTTATATCGATGTCTATGAGACATAGCATGCTGAGGCATGCCTCTCCTGGATTTAAACATCTCTTCCACAAGTCTTTGTCTCATCAAGGTGGGTCTTGATTGCGTTTTGTAATCTTTGTTTGTGCCGTGAATATCTTAGTGCTGCTCTAAGCGTTTTCTAGATGTTTCTGGATGTTTGTGAAATTTGCACTGTCAGGAAAATTGTTATGTCTCAGCGTCTAATTAGGGACTTGACTTTTCTTTCACCCAACATATTTTTTTCCACCAACTGTCGCCGGTTTTCCGTGCTTGATATATATATATGCGCGCGCGCACGCACGCACACACACACACACACACACACACACACGAGAGGCGTTCAGAAAGTAATGCACCACATCGTTTTTTCTCAGGAGCTGTTAATTAAAATAGCATGAAATGTATACACAAAATACATGGATATGTCATGTAAACAAGTATTATTCAACATAATCCACATCAACTTGTACGGCTCTATGCCAACGCGAAACAAGTGCACGTATTCCTTGCCCGTACCATATTTTGTCTTGATCTTCACTGCATGAATCACTCCTTCATCATCTTCAAACCTTGTCCCACGGAGTGCACCTTTAAATGGACCAAACAGATGAAAATCAGAGGGTGCCATATCGGGACTATAGGGTAGATGGGGTAGTACAGTCCAACCCAATTTGCTGATTGCTTTCAGTGTTGTCAGACTTGTGTGAGGGTGCGCATTGTCGTGAAGGAGAAGCAGGTCTGCTGGATTCTTTTGTGGTCGACCTCTGCGACATCGTTGAGTTTTTTTGTTTTTTTTTTCAATGTCTTACTGTAAGCTTGCGAGTTTATTGTCTCTCCTCTTGGCTTAACATCCACAAGAATCACGCCTTCAATGTCCCAAAAGACAGTGATCATGTCCTTTCCAGCTGAAGGAGTTGTCTTCAATTTCTGTCTTCGTGGCGATTGCAGACGATGCCACTCCATTGACTGTCTTTTTGTCGCAGATTCAAAATGATATGCCCAGGTTTCATCACTTGTATCGATCTTATTCCAAAATTTCTCTCAATCAGCATTGAAACGCACCAACGATTCACAAAAAAATTGCTTTCTTTTGCAGTCTGTGGTCATTTGTGAGACTTCCAGGAACCCATCTTGCTCAAATCTTAGAAATCCCGTTAGTTGTTATAAGTGCATTTGCACTACAAATGCTGACTGACTTTTGTTTGCCAGTTGTAATTTTTCCAACTGTTTCAAGGTTATTTCTCAATCGGTTAAATTTGCCAGTTGTAATTTTTCCTGTTTCAAGGTTATTTCTCAATCAGTTAAGTTTGCCAGTTGTAATTTGTCCAGCTGTTTCAATGTTATTTCTCAATCCGTTAAGTTTGCCAGTTGTAATTTTTCCAGTTATTTCAAGGTTATTTCTCCCCACAGCGTGCCCACAATTTCGTGACTGCCTACATCTAATGTCTTTACTCAATGTACCGTTTCATTTCCTTCTTGAAGAACCTTCTCATTGATCTATTTGGTTGTTTCGGGATTTGAGATTTAAATATTGAGCACAACCCACTACTGGCAACGCTGATCGTATTCTGGTATGAACCTAAGGCCTATCGACGTCAATGTGGAAACGTCCACATTGACGTGAATAGGCCTTAGGTTCATACCATGATGCTGACCACACCACACGTAGAATAGATCGGTGATAAAGGCTGTGTGATACTGACCCCACCATCCATAGAATAGATCGGTGATAAAGGCTGTGTGATACTGACCCCACCATCCATAGAATAGATCAGTGATAAAGGCTGTGTGATACTGACCCCACCATCCATAGAATAGATCGGTGATAAAGGCTGTGTGATACTGACCCCACCATCCATAGAATAGATCGGTGATAAAGGCTGTGTGATACTGACCCCACCATCCATAGAATAGATCGGTGATAAAGGATGTGTGATACTGACCCCACCATCCATTGAATAGATCGGTGATAAAGGCTGTGTGATACTGACCCCACCATCCATAGAATAGATCGGTGATAAAGGCTGTGTGATACTGACCCCACCATCCATAGAATAGATCGGTGATAAAGACTGTGTGATACTGACCCCACCATCCATAGAATAGATCGGTGATAAAGGCTGTGTGATACTGGCCACACCACCCGCAGAATAGATCGGTACCGTATGCCTTATACGCCCCATGACGTGAGAAGAAGCCCTTGACTTCACTTTCTTCATATCAAATCACAGAACGTTAAACAACTTCTCCCTGTATGGAAAATAAACCCAGACTGTTCTTACGTCAGAATATACGATCTGTCATGCTGACCTTTTGGGAATTTGCGTCATTAACTGGCCTCCAGATAGTGAAAATTACAGCACGGATGTGGATAAGGATGTTATTATTGTTGAAGTTGATGTTTACATATGTGCGAGTTGCTATGTTTGGGTATTTGTGAGTTGCGCGGTGTAAAATCGTTTATACACAAGACAACGTCTGTATCTTGGTTACGGGTGTAAAATTAGTTGCTATCGAATGAAAACTCCATATGTTGGTTGGGTACGGGTGTATGCACAGCTCACTTTACAAGGTGTTAAAACAAAAGGGATGCCACGTGTTGTGGTAAGATATTCCAGTTGCAATAGCTAGTTCACTTCTAATAGAGAACGGGGAGAACCAACACGTCTGTTCTTCTCTCTCCATATCTGTTTCTACCCCGCCCCCTCCCATCCGTTCTATTCCTATCTCTCCTTCTTTTTCCCTTTATGTCTGCATAGCTTTTTCTCCCCACCCCTTCCCTTCTCTTTCTTTCTTCCTTACTTCCTTCCTTTTCCCCTTTATTTCTGCCTCGCTTTCCTCCTCCGCTCGCCTCTCTCTCACCCTATATTTTCTCCATAACCTTCTCTCGACCACCTATCCCTCCCTCTCCAGTTTGTTCCTACTTCTATCTCCATCTCTTTATTGTCCTTGTTTCTTTCTCTCTCGCTCCCCCTCTCTGTCTCTCTTCCCCTTTCACTTCTACTCTCTCTCTCTCGCTTCTTCCTCTTCTTCTTCTTCTTCTTCTTCTTCTTCTTCTTCTTCTTCTTCTTCTTCTTCTTCTTCTTCTTCTTCTTCTCTTCTTCTCTTCTTCTCTGTTCTTGTCTCAACCTCTTTCTCTTTCTACGCCCCCATCTTTCTCCTCTCTTTATTTCTCTTTCACTCCATCTCTCTTTCTCCCACCCCTTTCCTCTCCCTTCCTCCATCTATTTAACCCCCACTTGGACAGGAATATGTCAGTGTGTCCATATTTATGACCCACCCACCCACCCACCCCACACTCCTATCCCACACACAGCCAGGTAAGCAAGCCACCCTGCCTCTGCCATTCCGCCATTTGCCCATACCCTCATTGAAAATGTTTCTTATCCAAAGTCTAGTATTTCGTTGCACATTTAATGATTGGCTAGTGAGGGGTGGGGAAAGCGGACAAATAGTTTCCAAATATTGGTCTAATTTTATGAAGTCTCAGATATTGATTTTGTAGCGTTTGTTTTGCTAATTAAATGGAAATAAGCAAATAGCAGCTGGCATCTGGTTTCCATTGGGGACAATGTTAAAAAATAGCCAAGACAGCAAACATGAATAAGGAAAACATACTGCATAGTAGGTAGCGAGAGAGAAATGCAATTTAAACAATTATTCTACGCAAGAAAGGTGAAGAAAAGTTGTAAATTGTGTGAAGACAGAAGCATTATCGAGAGAAGCATTACTGAAGAAAGTGTTGAAGAGAAAAGAAAGACACTCTTGGAAAATAAATGTATTGACGGTTTACACCAGGACTTCTTAAACTATATTATGGAGGGGGCATTGCTGAGAGATTATGTTGTCCGGCCCTGACTCAGAAGGTACTGGGCTCAATCTCAACATAGGGCTCTGAGTTTTACCAAAGGCCATTTGGTATATTATATGTCATGTTAATCTGGTCTCTTGGGTAGTGAGATAGGATACGTAATCTTCTAGAATAAGGGTGGAAAACCAGGTCCCATTTGCAAATTGTGTGCGTTACAAATCCCAAGGCAGTTGGAAATTGCAAAGAGTAGGCCATAAAGCCACTGCCGTGACAAAATTGTTTGGATAGAAATTCTGCCCATGGCGTATACAACCTGTTACCTTGGATATAATCTGTTACCTTGGAAAGAATCTGTTATGATGGAAAGGATCTGTCTAGACCAGTGGTTCTCAACCGGTGGGGAATTTTCCCCCTACTCCACTCAGGGGGGAATTTTAGGGTTTCCGGGTGAGGGGGGGGGGGGGGAATTAAGGTTATTTCAAGATCGCGTTAATACCAGAACCGATTACTTGATATTGTTTTTCCCTCCATACTTTAGGGTTCTGTACTTCTTGCCCTTCTGAACTTCGTATCATAGCGTAAATAGACCCGCAAATCACGTTTTATGTAGACGTCTAGACTTGTTCTAGTATGCGTTATTAAAGTTAGCTTCCATTTTTACGTATACTATGTAGAGGCTAGGGGGAATTTATAGGGAGGAAATACGAAAAAAAAAGGGGGGGGGTACATTCTGAACATAATATGAAGGGGTGCATGGGTTAAAAAAGGTTGAGAACCACTGGTCTAGACGAAGCAAACATTCTAACAAATGCATGCCGAAGTCGGACACACTGACATGTGAGGCGGATAATTCAGCGGCGTGCTTCCATAGAAGAACAAAGAAGAAGAACCGCTGATCTCTCTCCCATTTTCAGGATGAAAATAATACTCTCCCCACGCAGGTTTTTAAATGAAACACGCGGCAATAAACTAGCAGTTATTCCCAGCATATACTATCAGAAGATGGGATCTCCCCACCACACTTGTGTGGCACTATGCGCTATTTCAAAAGCACTGATTCTTACAATACAATTAGATTTTATGAAACTAGAGGAATGAGGCAGTAGACTTGATGGACATATCAGAAATGGAGATCTGAGAGAAGCACTTCGTGGATGGACGCCATTGGCCCCAAAACTGTTATGGTTTCAGACATGCAGCAGGATTGGCTTGTTGGGTATTTTATTTGTAGCTTATTTATTTGTCTTTACGCTTCCCTTTCACATGTTAACATATTAACTGATATTATTTCTTCTTCTTCTTCTTCTTCTTTTGTGTTCGTCCGTAATGTCGTTTTAGACGTAATTGCGTCGTGCCGGTTTACAGCAGATCTGCGATATTTGCACCTTTTGGCCTACACATTCGACTTCTTCAGGCATTTGTTGGTCGACTTCTTCAGGTATTTGTTGGTCGAATTCTTCAGGTATTTGTTGGCCGACTTCTTCAGGTATTTGTTGGTATTTGTTGGCCGACTTCTTCAGGTATTTGTTGGTCGACTTCTTGAGGTATTTGTTGGTCGACTTCTTCAGGTATTTGTTGGTCGACTTCTTCAGGTATTTGTTGGTCGACTTCTTCAGGTATTTGTTGGCCGACTTCTTCAGGTATTTGTTGGCCGACTTCTTCAGGTATTTGTTGGTCGACTTCTTCATGTATTTGTTGGTCGACTTCTTTAGGTATTTGTTGGCCGACTTCTTCAGGTATTTGTTGGCCGACTTCTTCAGGTATTTGTTGGTCGACTTCTTCAGGTATTTGTTGGTCGACTTCTTCATGTATTTGTTGGTCGACTTCTTCAGGCATTTGTTGGTCGACTTCTTCAGGTATTTGTTGGCCGGGTTACCTTCCCGGATTTATTATTCTACTCTTTGATGTTGAAGGCTTATTTTATTAGACATAATTACACAGCAGAGCTAGGGATGGGTGGTGGAGGAGGGGGGGGGGTATCTGTAGCAAAGTGGTTAAACTGTTTGACTTGCGCTCAGATGGTCGTGGGTTCGTGTCCCCAGATTGTGTTGTTCAGACAGTGAGTGCTATTTTTCTAGAGACTCTTGGTGGCCATTGTTGGAACTGCGGAGTGCATGCTTTGTGTGATGCTAGCAACAAGCAGCTTGACGTTCGGCTGAAAGAGACCTAGCCACGTGGGGTAAAAATTCGGTGCAATTAAGTCGACTCTCAGGGCTTTAGTACTTTTTGTTTTTAAGTTAGAGCTACATTTATTGTGCAATGACATGTTAAAAAAATGTCTCGGATCTTTGAATGAATTATAAAATGTCACATAAAAACACTGACAAGAGAAAACATGTAGCAACTGAAAGGATTAAGGGCAAAAGAGAATAATAGAGAGAACGAACAAACAAACTTTGTCTTCAAAAAAGGATACGAATTGAGCATGCAGGTCTGTCTAGCTTTCCTTCTTACCTCTCATCTTTTATAATTATTTCCTTAATCTTAATTAACAAAAACAATAATAATATGCATTATACATGTATGGGAAATTATCAAGAGTCAATACTAAATGACTAATTAATATTAATTATTATTACAGTAATTGTAATAATGCTAATTTGAAATATACAGTAGAAAAAGATGGAAAAAATGCTTTGTATATTAGGATATCTTAAGGGAGCATGTAGTCTTTACTGCGATAGTGCTCATGTATCTTGTGATTATATTGTAGGAGTTTAAAGATTGCTCCACAGCTGAGTTGAGACACATGTTAAGCTTATTTTATGTAAGATTATCCTAGATTTGGGGATATGGAAAATGTTTAGGCATTTGCTATGCCTTGCATTATATGTATACAAAGGCTAAAGATAATTTGGAGCACTTTAAGATATTAGTTTTGCTTTCATGAAAAATAAGTGTTGGCAGAATGATAATAAATAGCTCAAGACGTTTATATAGGTTACAGCTGTCACTTTCGTGTTTACTATGAATTACATAAGCAGCCCGTTTCTGAAGTGAGTAAAATTACATAGTGACTGAATTGGAACAGCTGTCCCATATTGTGTGAATAGTCAAATCCACATACAAATTTCTGGACAGCCTTGCATAGTGGTATATAAATTATTCTATGGAAAAGTATGCTGTGATCTGTACCAACAGCATCTTTCTGAAACAACCATTCTAATATAGTATACCGTAGTCTATCTCAAACTTCTCTTGCCATCACAGTTTCTCTATAGCTGGTATTCCTTTCATTCCCATTATTCCATTCATACAGCCAACAATCCTTTTGCTCTCTTCTATAGTTGTTTTCTCCTGTCTTGTATAAATTCCACTTGTTTATTCTTATTTTGTGATTCCAAAGTCAGAGCAATATTAATTGTATCTGAAGAGAGGAAATACACATCAAATTGCAATTCTTACTCAAAACCACAACACCTACTATTCCTAATGTGTCAGCAACATACATATATTCTGCAGTGAATCCCATCCCATCCTATTACAATATACCAGGAAATGAAAGGGTTGACAAACTGGCTGAAGGGGTGCTGGAATGCAACAACCAGATGTTCCATTTATAAATTACCAAAATTATTAACATATATTTACATATTTGGATACTTTGATAACTGCTGATGGAAGGTCTAGTGAAGAAGTTAAATGGAAAATAGCTCAAGCAAATGCAGCATTTCTCAAGATGAAGAATATATTGCAAAATATGTCTTGTCAAGCTAGATAAGAAAAAGTGACCTGAGCTACATCAAACCAGGACTGACGTAGGAAAAGAGTTATGGTCAGTTAACAAACAAGTGAGGAATTATGTGGAAGCAACAGAGATGTTGGTTTGATAACAGAGTCATGAGGACACCGTGGATGGATACATAGCATACTGAAGTTATCATGAAAGCAATTAAATTCACAAAGAGAACTGATTACTAGCTTCAGAAGAAGACAATTCATATTGATCACAGTATGGAAAGCTGAAACACATCATGCCAAAGGGAAAGTTAGAAGGGAGTAGAGGCAAGTGAAGACCACAAGAGAAAATGGTGGAGAGCTTGATATCATGGCATGGAGGAACATCATTATCACAAATTATTGGCAGTAGTAGAGACAGAAGTCTGTGGAAAGACATGATCACCAAAGAAACTCGACCTGGACTCTAAGGCAACCATAATAAAACACTCAGAAAGTCAACTGTTCAACCAGAGAGGGTGCTCGGTATTAAAGGTATTAATGGAATTCAAAGCGTGTGAACAAAACAAAACAATCTATTGGCCCAGTAGGCATGGGTCTGGATCTGCATGGAAGCAGATTTTTGTTACATTTGACCAAGGAATCTAGGTTGACCCAGCATAACCTGGGAACCAGGAAACGTATTGGGAAGTAAAGACGGCTGCGTGATACTGACTGCATCACTCACTGAGTGCCAGTTGTTCTATAGAAGTTTAGGTCGAGCCACGTATGCCTAATTTCGTAAAAGGGTCGTTTGCTTGTTACTTACTAAATGTGTTACATTACAGTATCGATAGAAAGGTGTTCAATAACGTCAGTAGCCCAGGGTATATACCAGTTGATATATTCAAATTAATATAGATTACTCTGCTAAGGAAATGCTGAAGTTACAGTTAGCAGGCATTCATTCCCATGTAAGCAGGAGGGCCACAGGGAGACTTTACTTTTTACATCAGCCATAGTAGAAAGCAATAGCAAACTACTTAATGTAACACTTGCCTAGTACATCAACAGCAGCTGAAAAATGCTGATGTTGACTGCAACGTCCCGTAAGGGATAGCCAACAATTTAAAATAAATAGTAGATAAGAGATACAACCTCTGCTACCTAGCTCAAATGTTAAGCCTTCATCTACTGCAGGGAAGAGTTGAAGGTAGAGGAGCAGCTAAACAAGAGGAAAGATAACATTAAGAGATAGGCAAACAGCAGTCTGTCAGAATGCACAACCAGAGTGAAAAAAACAATTTGTTGGGGCAAACAGCACTCTATCAGAATGCACAACCAGATTGAAAACCGTGTGTTGGAGATCCATTACATCCAACCTTCAGCACTCTATCAGAATGCACAACCAGATTGAAAACCGTGTGTTGGAGATCCATTACATCCAACCTTAATTGTGGAGACAGTTGCTGATTGATTGATTCATGTTCTGCTAAGGATTTGCTCCAGGATAATAAATACCAGTGGTAATGTGTGCAGAAAGGGCTGAGAACATAAACTCTGATAGTCCAGGCAGTAGCCATGCAGTGTTCAGGTTTAAGATTTTAACTTATCATCATCAAGTGCCATCACCTGACTGTCAGCTGTGATGACTCTCTATCCTGCATTTACACAGTACATTCATGTAGACATATTTCAGTCCATCTCTTGATGCTGTCCACTCACATGTAAAGCTGTCTTTTTCTTTCATGCTTCATTTTTCCTTCCAGAAAATCTTCTAACAAAGAGCTATGACTCTTATAATCTGGTCAAAATACCTTAATTGCCTGACTTTTTCATTCCGAAATTTTGAATTGCCCTACCTCTGGACTAGAACCCAGGTTACCTAATTGTGAGATGGTAGGTAGCATAATCTCTCAGCCACCTGGTCCTTAGTCATGTCTATCTATGCAATATAAACAACAACGAAACAGCAGTTTGAATAACAACAAAACATCAGTTTGAACAAATGTGGTCCACTTGCAATGAAATTGTTTTGTTGTTACTGCATGAATGGCCTGTGTTTCAATGAGAGTAATTGAAATCTGTGTAATTAGCCTCTATTTTTCTTCTTCTCCCTATTTTTCTTCATCCTCCTTACCTCTCCTTTCTCTTCCTTCTTTTTCCTCCTCATGTTCTTGTACATTCAAGTGTATCACACCCACTTATACATCTCACTAACAGAGTTCAGTGTGCCCTACTTTATCATGTGTATGTCCTTTAGATAGATGCTATATACTAGGTAACGTGTTCCATACACCCATAGGTAGGTTTTTCTCCCTAACAACTTTGCCAAAGGACGGTAGCCTTATGACCCACTCATTGTATGATTTCTAACTGCGATGGGATTTTTAACATAACTTACCGTTTGACCTCTTCCTTTTCACTTATCATGAAGTCAAGGTGTCTCTGATTTCAGTATCCCATTTATGTTTTTTAATGCATGAATTAATTTTCAAAGACTTTGCAAACCTTTAATGACTATTTTGTATACAATGACTTTGTTGAATACACAGCTTGTAGAGTCGGCAAGTATCTTTTCACTTAATTATATTCACAGATCAAAAAAGTGGTTAAAGGGCGAGGGATTGACTTCATTTTATCAGGTTTTATCCCGTGGGGCTCAGTCTCTGTGCACAGGGTGGCCTGCCAAAAGCATCACACAAAGCATAAACTCCATAGCTCCAGCGATGACACCAAGGAGTCTCTGAGAAAACTGTACTCGTGAACTGAATGACAGAATCAAACCCACAATCTACTGAGCACACACAGGTGGCTTAACCACAGAAATCACCATGTTTTCAAACACAACATTACCTTCTGTTTGTCTTTTATGTATTGGTCATGAGTTAACCGAGTATCTTGGATGAGCCAGTGATGGATTGTTTATGGCATTAATTCAATTATTCATACATGTCTTGTAGCAGTAACTGGCTGTGGGAATGATAAATATTAGAACGATCACATTTGGTAGGCACAGGGGAACAGGTGACCAGTCATTCCACCTTTAGCAAATAGGGAGGTCTGAGATCGAACCCTGCCAATATAACATCCTACCATTAAACTAACACTCCTGCTATTGATTTAGTTATGGTGAGGTTGTATGGAAGTGTGAATGAAACCAGTGAAGAATTTACTTATTTGCTGTCATCATAGTCTGTGGTGTTGGTATTTTGGGTAGATAATTGCCTTGATGTGGACTTTTTTAATTCATGATTTACATTGTATTATTTATAATTTAGTCTGTAGTTTTGCTTGTAGTATTTATTTAAAGTAGATTATTATCATTTTCAGTGTTTTTGTTTTTTGTTAGCGTGCATTTGAAGCAGCAGAAATGTTACTAGTTGAACCATTGCTGTACATATGTAATTAATTAATTCTTAGAATACTATTTCAAGCCACAGAATGATAATGGAAGGTTTAGTGGAGATATTGTGTTAGGTCTATATTTTCAGTGAGTGAATGAATGTAGAGTAGGATTACTTTTTCCCAACCATTATGGCTCTGTGGTCAACCCGGCCTTATAAAAATCTGTACCAGATCATTTTCTGGGGAGACGAGCTGATAAGGAAGGGAGCTGGCTACTTGATCTCATATGTCATGGCCTAGAATAGGTTACAGATCAACACTTCATTCCCCAGAGGCAGTATCTGCGATGCCATTTCCTTTTTTTTTTTAAAATACCTTTGGTCCTATGTATAAACTAACATATGGTGCATTGCTTCGTACAGACAGCACATAATGAATTGTTCAGCATTTCAATATAAACCTGAATTGTCCACGTCTGTCTCATCACAGGTCGAAGCTTGAATGTCAAGAAGAATGACGCCATTAAAGAGTCAACAGAGAGTAACACTATAGAGGATGAGGACTCCAAAGGTAATTATGACTTATTGCTTAATATAGCACATTCATGTTCTGTGTGCTGTCAAAGTTTACTTCTCTCATGTTGTTAGAACTGAAATGGTGCATGTTGATAATACAGTATCACAATTTTGATTTTCACTTTGGTTACCTTCGTTGTCACTGCTATCTTCAGAGATTATTTCTGAAATAACATGTATTTTCCTGTATTGTAGTTTAAGTTAATAATTTTACTTCTTTGTAGTTTCTATTAACACAAAACAACAAGTCCAGAAGTAGCAACCAGCTATTGCTCTGTAGTATGATATGGCCATCACATTTTGTAGGCCTCAATGCACTGGAGGAATAGGTGGCCATTCTTTTCCAGTGTTTACAGGCGATGGACGCTGGTGTCAAAACCTTGTTTGAGACATTGTCAGTGCAGCTCCCTATCAACTACACTAATATACCCACCTTAGCTTCTTGTAGAAGAACTGTAAATCCAGCATATGTCAACTGCGTTAAAATAAAAGTTAATTGCATGTCCTTTACACGGATGTTGCAGTCAACCCCAGAATTTGTTGGCTGTTTTTGATTTACTAGACAAGTTTACATTCAGTAGTTTGCCATTGCCTTCTCTAAGGCCATTGCTCATGCCAATGTGAAAATCAATGCAATGCAATCCGCTCCCAGATCACTGACTTTGAACCCAGTATGTCAGAATTGTGAAACTGCATTCACTACCCCCAAGTAACAGACGCTGACTTATTTTGATTACTTGTTTTAATTTTTATTGTAGCTTGTGCAATATTTCATCATCTTCTTGTTCTTCTTCTTCTTCTTCTTCATCATCATCATCATTGTTATTATACATTCTCAAATATCAACATGAACCCTACCAGCAAACCCCACAGCTCATTGCAAGTGTCCAGACAGCCTGCCATAAAGTTGCTCTTGACAAGCTCTTCACTTTGGTCACATGTATTATTGCCTGCAGTGGTATACAGGAGAAGTCATTGTGACTGAAAGGTCACTGAAACTGATTATGGGGTAGTGGGTTCAATCCTTGGACTGTTCAGTTAGTCTTAAATGTTGACTTCTCATTCAGAAAGCAATGGCAAACTACTGAACGTAACATTGCCTAATAAATAAACCTGGGGTTCATCACAATATCTTGCAAAGGACATGATGCCATTTTGTTTAAATGGTGTACAGGACAGTCCTGCATGTGGTCAACAGTTGGTTTGTCTGTGCAACAATTTGGTTAGATATATCTAATCCTGCCATGCCATATTATAGAGATCCTGCCATTTCATATTATAGAGGTATCTGCATCAGATTTGGATTTCTCCAACAATAATTCTTTTGGCTTTTAACACACTGGCGTTTCTGAGTTCAGTGAGCTTATAGAAAAACAGAGAAATAACTCCCTGACATTTAAAATGTGGTTTACTAATTGAACAGTTAACAGGAGAAGTCACATTTCAGCCATTTGCCTTAATGATTGAAGATATTCTAATGTCAGGAAAATCTGGCTATTCTCCCCTTGTGATTCTGATTCACATCAGCATCCATTAAGAGTCTGTAACAGTGCTGAGTTCATCCCATTCTCCTAAAGTACATTCAGATGGGCAGTGAGCTCTCACATTAATGGGGTGAACTGTTTGTGTAATTACAGGCTGCACTGACTGTTTCTATGTGTGTGCCCCTAAAGTACTGTTATAAGCCAAACAGCTGAACTCATAACAAGCTTTGGATGTTGTCTCCCCTTGTCTTCTCTGTGTCTAATTGACTGTTTGCATGGGGATTTTCCTCTCTTGTTTTGTGAAATAAAAAGAGTAATGATTTTCTCCTATTTTTCCTCTCTCTCTCTCACTCCCCCCCCCCCCCCTTTCCCACCCCTTTTTAGGATCAGAGATTCTCTGATCATCATCAGTGAACAACTATAGTGACACCAATCATTCTTTGGTCTATGTATTTCAGAACCTACAATGATCAAATCTGTTAAAATTAACTATTATACCTATTTGAGCACATGTTTAGAAGAAACATGTTTGATTTTATATTATTTTGTCCTCAGAAGAATAGGCTTTCCAAGCATTTATTGTTGTCGTTGCTGTATGCCTGTTGTATTTCAGTTTTGTTTTGCATTTCTGCTGCTAAACAGTCTTTTCCTTGTTTCCATTGTCCTCTTATGCCTTGAATCCCCTGGTGGAGCATATGCTTTCAACTACCTCATACCCAAGACACCCATATTAATGATTTGGTAGATTATGCAGTTGAGTCTCATTCCAGTCCCCTTCAGTCACATCTTACTTCTTATGTTATGGTATTGCTATTCTTTCCTTCCCTTTTGGGCCACAGTAAAACAGCCTCAAGTGTTTCTATACTACTCAACCTATTTTTCAAACATGTTGCAAGAAAATAATGAAAAAACCATATCTTATTTTTCTCTATATAATGTCCGTAGTCTAGCACTGAGTTGGCTTTATAGCCGTTACTTCTCTGATCTGTTATTACTTATTTCCTTGGCTGTTGCTTCTATTTATTGTCCATCTTTGCTGTTCATTTTTAGCATGTATATCCCTCTGCAGCCCTTTCTGCTCTTATTTGTTTTTAGCATAACTATTAACTGATTCAGTGCGGAAGGATAATATATCACCATACTAGGGTCATCATGTTATTTCTGGTGTGTTTTATCTTCTGCAGTTTCAATGCTCAGTGAATTAAAATGAATTATAATAGTTGTTCATTTGAGTGAGCACCATGTTTGGTCCTAACCTACTTTATCTGTGGCACTGAATCAGTTGATCTTGATTTTAATTGAGTGATGCTGGACATGGATAGTCATGTATGAGATTCGTGTGACAGGTATGCAGGCTGAGGATGTGCAATGGAGGTTGTTCATTCATTCATTCCATTCATTCTTTCTACCCTACCTCCAGCCCTGCCCATAGCCACATGAGCCGAGACCCCATACTACCTCATCTTAGAATGAAATGGCTAAGATCGTGTGAAGACTGAACACTTCAGACACCAACGGTAGTATCTGTCAATGGATTAGCTTTTAATCTCCATACAGGATCTATTCCCTAGTTATTTTCACATTACAGGGGATTTAATGCTTCAAAGTCACTCCAGCTCAATCCATGTTGTGAGGCTGGGTAGACCATTCATTCATTCATTCATTCATTCATTCATTCATTCATTCATTCATTCATTCATTCATTCATTCGTTAGGTCAGTCAGTATTAAGACTAGTGCTGAAGTCATCTGATCATGCCTCTCCACTGTCTTTATTCTCAGCAACTCTCTTCAACTCAGCCTAAGTCTGTGGCCCCAATCATCTTGCATGGTTGTGTGATGTAGTTTTTTCCAAGGACCTTGGATCTTGCCTTGCAGTATCTTCAGTAACAGACCTCCATGTCTCATTTCATGACGAAGCTGATATATCCGTTTTTGTATATGTTTAATAATTGTCTGTTTTCTCCAGTGCCTTTAACAGTTTTTACATTTGATCTCTCTTCTGTCCAGTTTACTCATTGCATTATGTGATAAGACCTCATCTTAAAAGACAAGTGCTTTTCATCTCTTTTGTTTAAAATCCATGTTTCACAGCCGTACATTGCCATGTTGCCTGTTTTCTCCAATGCCTTTAACAATTTCTACATTTGATATTTTTCCTGTCCAGTTTACTTCTTGCATCATTTGCATCATGCGATAAGACCTCATCTTAAAAGCTCTCCAGTGCTTTTCATCTCTTTTGTTTAAAGTCCATGTTTCACAGCCGTACATTGCCATGGACCAGATAAAAACAAAAACAAAACATGTCCAGAAGCAGAGACATGCTCTGGGTCTGTGATCTGATAGGATCATCACATTGTGTATGCCTGAATGCACGGAGAAATAGGTGGCCAGTCTTTTCCTGTGTTAGCAACCAACAATGAATGCAGGTGTCAAACCCTCGTGTGACTACCGTCATGGTTCGACTGACGTCATAATATTATCTGTATAGCTCCTATCAACTACACTAACATGTCCTATTTGGACCAGATATGTGTAGTTATTATTAATTTCTGCGTTACAGTATGGTTGTTACTTGACGTTAGGAATTTTAGTTTCTTTCAAAACACCCTTTTATTTGCAATTCTTTATCTTATTTCAGTTTCCCTTGCGTCATCTTCTATTATTATTTATTCAGTGGTCTTTCGCAAGATATTAATAATCAGCTTAAAGTCGCTTAAAAGTTCACAGGGTCGACTTCATTGCACCAGGTTTTATCCCACATCCCTCATGTCTCTGTCTTTTTCCGCAGCGCGGAAAGCGTCGTACAAAGCATGAACTGAACTCCGTAGCTCCAGCAATAACCCACAGGAGCCTCCGAAAAATATCACTCATGAACCGAAGGACAAGGCCCGGAATCGAACCCACAACCTTCGGAGCCCTAGTCAAACAGCCTGATCACTTCACCATGGAGACTCCCCTATTAATAATCAGCATTAGTTTGTAATGTATCCATCCCGTCTTCTTAATCTTCTGCTGCTTTAGATCTTCCATCTGAGCACAGGCCCTCAGCCAACTTGTGCCAAGCCTTTTGTAGACTTGTTTATGATTGGCTGGATTTTTCAGCTAAGGTTTTTATTGGATGAGGCAGCCAGTCTCATGCTAACCCTCTTTAGTCACCTGTTGCGGCATACATGTTAGGCTGCAGTGTTGCTGTTCCTTGCTTCTCTTATGGCCCTTGGTAACACATGCCCATGTTAATCTATATCAAACATAGCTTAAGGATAAAATGGAGATTAGTGCACTAACCTCAAACATAGTTGAAGGATAAAATAGAGATCAATGCCTCAAACATAGTTTAAGGCTAAAATAGAAATCAGTGCATTAACCTCAAACATATAATGGAGATTAGTGCACTAACCTCAAACATAGTTGAAGGATAAAATAGAGATCAATGCCTCAAACATAGTTTAAGGCTAACATAGAGATCAGTGCATTAACCTCAAACATAAAATGGAGATTAGTGCACTAACCTCAAACAGAGTTGAAGGATAAAATAGAGATCAATGCCTCAAACATAGTTTAAGGCTAAAATAGAGATCAGTGCATTAACCTCAAACATTAACCTCAAACATAAGGATAAAATAGAGATCAGTGCATTAACCTCAAATATAGTTTAAGGATAAAATAGAGATCAATGCCTCAAACATAGTTTAAGGATAAAATAGAGATCAGTGCATTAACCTCAAATATAGTTTAAGGATAAAATAGAGATCAATGCCTCAAACACAGTTTAAGGATAAAATAGAGATTGATTGATTGATTTAGGAACCGACATGATAAAATAGAGATCAGTGCATTAACCTCAAACATAGTTTAAGGATAAAATAGAGATCAGTGCATTAACCTCAAATATAGTTTAAGGATAAAATAAAGATCAGTGCATTAACCTCAAACATAGTTTAAGGATAACACAGAGATCAATGCATTAATCCCAAACATAGTTTAAGGAAAAATGGAGATTGGTGCACTAATCTCAAACATAGTTTAAGGATAACACATAGATCAGTGCATTAACCCCAAACATAGTTTAAGGATAAAATAAATTGCGACAGACATACTCTTTCAGTAAACAATGTGTTGTATGCAGAATCTGTTAGTGATATTTTCTGCAACATCCGGCCATGAATCATGTGTTTAACATATCATAGCCACATTGCATCTTGGGTCTTGTGATAAACTTGTGCACAAACACAGCAACTAGACCCAGGTACAGAATAGAAATGGACAGAAAATCAATAGCTGTGAGGGAAGCCATGCACTGATGTTTCTGAATCAACTGATTAAATTACTCCTCAAGAAATGGAAGTTTGGGGAAGATGTGTGTTGTGCCAGACAATTGTCAAACATTAATCACATGTAGATTGCAACTGAAATCTGATAATTTTGAATAATTTAGCAGCATATTTGTAAAGGCTACCAACGCTTGAGTGCCATGTAGAATTTAACAACATAATTTCTTCATTCTGTATACTTTGTTCTGTTTCTTTGTTTTTTTTGTTTTTTTTTTCGATATCCTTTACAGGACATCACTGTCAACATCAGCATCTTTCAGCTGATTGTTGATTTCTTGGCAAGATTACTCTCAGTAGTTTGCCATTGCTTTCTGAGCGACCAGTACCCCGTAAGTTACCGACGCAGAGAGAACCGCTACTGATTCTCGCGCAATGTCATGTTACTCATGAGAGTATACGGGATTGCGGAGAAAGTGGTGTAACCTCTAGACCAGGGAGACCGGCTCAGTTTGTTTAGCAGTATAAAAATCCATTGCACATCTGTGAGGTGCATAAATAGATGTGGCCATTTCCCTTAAATGAGGAACAAAGAAGAGAATCCATTGAATGTATGTTAGGACGGTCCTAGCATATCTTTCTCTCTATTAATGTATGCTGGGACAGTCCTAGCATATCTTCCTCTCTGTTAATGTATGATGGGACAGTCCTAGCATATCTTCCTCTCTATTAATGTATGATGGGACAGTCCTAGCATATCTTCCTCTCTATTAATGTATGATGGGACAGTCCTAGCATATCTTCCTCTCTATTAATGTATGATGGGACAGTCCTAGCATATCTTCCTCTCTATTAATGTATGTTAGGACGGTGTAGCATATCTTCCTCTCTATTAATGTATGTTTGGACGGTGTAGCATATCTTCCTCTCTATTAATGTATTTTAGGACGGTGTAGCATATCTTCCTCTCTATTAATGTATGCTGGGACAGTCCTAGCATATCTTCCTCTCTATTAATGTATGTTAGGACGGTGTAGCATATCTTCCTCTCTATTAATGTATGATGGGACAGTCCTAGCATATCTTCCTCTCTATTAATGTATGATGGGACAGTCCTAGCATATCTTCCTCTCTATTAATGTATGTTAGGACGGTGTACCATATCTTCCTCTCTATTAATGTATGATGGGACAGTCCTAGCATATCTTCCTCTCTATTAATGTATGATGGGACAGTCCTAGCATATCTTCCTCTCTATTAATGTATGATGGGACAGTCCTAGCATATCTTCCTCTCTATTAATGTATGTTAGGACGGTCGTAGCATATCTTCCTCTCTATTAATGTATGCTAGGACAGTCCTAGCTTATCTTCCTCTCTATTAATGTATGCTGGGACAGTCCTAGCTTATCTTCCTCTCTATTAATCAGCCTTCTTACAGTTGATTCAGCCTAGTCTTCGAAGACAGTAACTATAGCAACCATGTGGCAAACGTAACATACCATACTTTATCTGCTTTAAGGTATTTAGTCACGTGCCCCTCGTGTTAAGGACATATTGGTGGGACTTTGAGTCTGCTATATTATTATAGTAATATGAGCTCAGAGTATCGGAGTTAGCAGACTTTATCCAAGAGAATAACATTCTTCATCTTATACACAGGAAAAGCTGCACAACAATTAATTGCATCATATTTCCACTAGCTGCTAGAAATGTAACATAGAATAGCAATAATCATAATCATATACAATGTTTTCATGTGCTCATTGTTTATGCTTCAGAGGTCTAATTTTTCATTCACCCTTTACCCTCAACATTCCCCATTGGGGCATACAGTCCTCACTCAACTCCTCCCAGTCCACAGGATGTAAGAAGTAACAAAGGATGATTGCAGTGTGGGACTGTTCTCCCATTCTGTAGAAAAACTATTAAGCTGCACAATTCACCATCTGATTACATGAGAGTTAAACATAATCATAATTGTACTAGGATTGCTGCAAGCAACACGGAGTCTTTTGCTTCTCATTTGTTTATTTATGGTCACCAGCTCAGCAGTCTTTGACTAAACAGTCTAACCTACAAAGCAGTGGGAAGGGGGGAGATATAGTGTGCCTCCATCAACAGCAGTCTTGTAACAGAATTTATGTATATATTACACACAATAGTGAGTGGCCAGATTCTTGAAGAAGCAAACTTCTCATACAAAACCCTATTTTACTACTAGATGAAATTATTCTTTTTTACAATCATAACAACCACAGACAAATACACTTCTTACCCAAAAAGAGCACCAGACAATTACATATTTCTTATTCATAATGAATGGCAGAAAATTACACCTCTTACACATAACAAGCCTAGATAAATATATTTTTACCCATTAAGAGCACCACACAATTACATTTCTTATGCAAAGAACTCCAGATAATTACATTTCTTACCCATAATGAATCTCAGACAATTATTTTTCTTTAGCATAAAGAGCCCCAATACTATTACATTTCTTACACATAACGATTCTCAAACAATTATATTTCTTACGTGTAAAGACTGCTTGAATATGTATGTCTGTGCTTCTTTGATATCAGTATGAATGAATGTTTGTTTTAGCACCTTTCTATTCAGGCAATTTAGTACTGAAGTAAGTCTAGCATATATCGTGCTAGTTTTAGCACCTTTCTGTACATGCAGTTAAGTACTGAAGTAAGTCTAGCATATATCGTGCTTGTTTTAGCACCTTTCTATACATGCAGTTAAGTACTGAAGTAAGTCTAGCATATATCGTGCTTGTTTTAGCACCTTTCTATACATGCAGTTAAGTACTGAAGTAAGTCTAACATATATCGTGCTAGTTTTAACACCTTTCTATTCAGGCAATTTAGTACTGAAGTAAGTCTAGCATATATTGTGCTTGTTTTAGCACCTTTCTATACATGCAGTTTAGTACTGAAGTAAGTCTAGCATATATTATGCTTGTCACTGAACTTAACATTTTTTGTACCCATTTGTCCTTTAAAGTTGTGTCTGTCAAATGTGACCTAGAGAGTAAGTATTGGATGGGATTTGAGTGACATACTTCATTTCATTTCAGTCACCAATAGTTTAATGGTAACCTGTCATAACCCTGTAGATCCATACCAGACCTTGTATCATATCAGTTACTTTTTTGTTCCTTTTTTAACACTGTGATTGATGATTGATTTGTTTGTGGTGATTGATTTATGCTGATTGATTTTCTTCAACTAAAAATATAACAAATACATATCCCTGTTATGGTAACAGCTATAATTGTTATAATAATTAAAATGGTTAATTTATATTGTTTTAGAAATTGCATTGTACCAGTATATAATTTTGTTTTCACAGTATGCCATTTTCATGTTTTTTTAATTTTATTTTGCTGTTAGATATTCTTTTGTTTTAATTTATGTTAAGGGGATAGTTTCTTTGCTAATTTATTATTTTAAGTTTCATTTTCATTTCTGTGGATAGTTTTAAAATATTGCTTTAATAATTTTATATTTTGAATTGTCTTGTCTGTTAATGTTACAAAACTATGAAACACAACAAAAGAAACTGGGCATCAGTAATAATGTAAATAGGAAAGGTGGTGACTGCAGCAAGTAGGATGTCGAAATTTAAAATACAACAAGTGGAATAGGTTGAAAGCCTGCAGAAAAGCAACAAATACAAGCTCTCCATTTGTCCTGTGTGGAACTTCACCCCATCATAAGTCTTTTGAGATGTCTCTCAATCATAAGCCTCTGTTGCTGTCATGTATAAATTGTCTATTACATCTTGAATCTACCTATTTTGAGATCTTTTCCACCTCCCTGTTACACTTCCCTTCATAATTACTTTCATGTCTTTTTACATGTCCAAAATCTACAATCTTCCTTATCTGTGTTTGTCTTAATAACCAAAATTCCTCACTACTGAGTTCTTGTTGGATGTATCTGTTTGTGCTCCTTTCTGTCCAAAGAATTTGTAATACTCTTCTGTAAGATTTGTATGTAAGGGTGGTTCTGTGTTGTTCAGCTTCTTCTTCTGTCATTCGCTTGAAATGTGTCTATGTCTGTAATGTTGTCTCTTGTATGAACTTCACTGTAGTTCACTCAGTGGTCCACAAGGTTTACTTTTTTTGTTTTTGTGTGGTACAAGGAGAAGGAAAATACTGATATTCTGAACATCAAAGAAAATTTGCTCATTATCAACATCATGTCTCGGAAATTGAAATACTGTGGCCATATAAATCATCATAGTGGCTTGGAAAGAACTGTGATGGATATAAATCATCATAGTGGCTTGGGAAGAAGTGTGATGGATATAAATCATCATAGTGGCTTGGGAAGGAGTGTGATGGATATAAATCATCATAGTGGCTTGGGAAGGACTGTGATGGATATAAATCATCATAGTGGCTTGGGAAGGAGTGTGATGGATATAAATCATCATAGTGGCTTGGGAAGAACTGTGATGGATATAAATCATCATAGTGGCTTAAGACTTGATGATATAATCATAAGTGTTGGGGCTGTATGTATAAATCATCATCTTGAAGCCCCACTTCCTTCATAATTACTTTCATGTCTTGTTACATGTCCAAATGTACAATCTCCCTCATCTGTGTTTGTCTTAATAACCAAAATTCCTCACTACCGATCTTGTTGGATGTATCTGTTTATGCTCCTTTCTGTCGAAAGAATTGTAATACTCTTCTGTAAGATTTGTATTTAAGGTGGTTCTGTGTTGTTCAGCTTCTTCTTCTGTCATTCGCTTGAAATGTGTCTATGTCTGTAATGTTGTCTCTTGTATGAACTTCACTGTAGTTCACTCTGTGGTCCACAAGGTTTACTTTTTTTTGTGGTATAAGGAGAAGGAAAATACTGATATTCTGAACATCAAATAAAATTTGCTCATAATCAACATCATGTCTCGGAAATTGAAATACTATGGCCATATAAATCATCATAGTGGTTTGGAAAGAAGTGTGATGGATATAAATTATCACAGTGGCTTGGAAAGAAGTGTGATGGATATAAGTCATCATAGTGGCTTGGAAAGAACTGTGATGGATATAAATCATCATAGTGGCTTGGAAAGAACTGTGATGGATATAAATCATCATAGTGGCTTGGAAAGAACTGTGATGGATATAAATCATCATAGTGGCTTGGAAAGAACTGTGATGGATATAAATCATCATAGTGGCTTGGAAAGAACTGTGATGGATATAAATCATCATAGTGGCTTGGAAAGAACTGTGATGGATTTAAATCATCATAGTGGCTTGGAAAGAACTGTGATGGATATAAATCATCATAGTGGCTTGGAAAGCTGTGATGGATATAAATCACCACAGTGGCTTGGAAAGAACTGTGATGGATATAAATCATCATAGTGGCTTGAAAAGAACTGTGATGGATATAAATCATCATAGTGGCTTGTAAAGAACTGTGATGGATATAAATCATCATAGTGGCTTGGAAAGCTGTGATGGATATAAATCACCACAGTGGCTTGGAAAGAACTGTGATGGATATAAATCACCACAGTGGCTTGGAAAGAACTGTGATGGGAGGCATGGTTTATGGGAGAAGAGGCAGAGATCAATGGGCACAGCATGAAAATGAACACAGGGCATTGCAAACACCTCAGGCTTGTGGTTGCACGTGGCAAAAGAGCTGGCCAGGGGTAAAACAAACTTGTCAGTGAGCTGCGATGAGAGCGATGTTCTTTGAGGATCTTCTGAATGATGATGATATTCATATATTGTGACAGCATAGCATGTAAGGATAATTGTTAGTGTACTACTTACAAAGAAAGTGGTATAGACTGTAGGATTATATTTCCCCTACCAGTGCAGCCCAGCATTTTTCTGAGAAGGAAAGGTGGACATGAAGGAAACAGTTACATTTACTTCTTTATGAAAACCGAATTAGCGCAAAACATAGCTGGCTATCTCAACGAAACGAAGGCCACATTCAGATACAAACAAATTGTTTGGTCGAAGTCTGTATGAATGAGCAAAAGAACAAGAATACTTAGCTGGAAAACAGAAGCACCACAATCACAGACAAGTAATCGACACGATGTTGTGGAAAACAATGCCCTCATTAAACTGTGACTTAGAATATGTGAAAGCTAACCACTTCACACTTCACATCAGTACCAACCATAAGACTACCATTTCTATTTGTAGAGTTTGTATTTGTTGGTCATATGCAAGATCTCAATTTGCCATGCTTGTTATATTTTATATCATCATTATTATATCAAACAGCTTCTTTAGTAAATATGTGTTTGACATGTTCCATTAACACATACAAATATCATGCGTGAGTGTTTCCTTGTCTTGCCGTAGAAGTCTGATCTTGTGTTTTGTTTTATTGACACCTTTTGTTTTAATTTGAAGTTTTCAAATAATAGTTGTTTGCCTCAAATTAGACATTTGAATTAATAAATATATATATATATATGGTAGATTCAAATTAGATGGTTGTCTTTATGTTAGTTGAATATGTTTTAGTATAATAGACTCAAATTAGATTATATTATTTATTTCATTAGATTTTTTTTTTTTTAAATTAGACAGAGAATAGATAGTATGAGTTACTTTATCTGAATGTTTTATTTTTAAAAATACTTTATCTGAATGTTTTGCTTTTAAAAATACTTTATCTGAATGTTTTGTTTTTAAAAATAAATTTCCTTCCCCTGCCCAGTAGATGCTTTTCTCTATTATATTTCAAGGAAGACAGCTTATAGTCAGCAATATGTTTTGGGCTATAGAATGATCATATATTTATATTTAAGTGGCAGGCATATAAATTTATTGAAAGCTTGTAATGAAATAAGTTTTTTTTTAAAGTAACACTCTTCTCCATGTCTTGAGGATATATGGTGCTAGCCTCATATTTGTATAGACTCACATGTTGGGTGATGGGGTCAGTATCACATCTGCCCCATTTACTTCCCATGGCAATTCCTGGTACTATTTTTAGGCTAGATCAACCTGGGGACCCAAGCTAATTATTTTGTTAAAGTCTGTTGGTGGAGATTTGAACACATGACCCCCGGGCCAGCAGGTTGGTGTGCTAGCCGCTGTGCTGCCATTGGTTCCCTGTATTGAACCCAATGCAGTTAAGTTACATAAATATGTAAGACAGGTATACTTGTATCAAATGTTCCACTTGTGGTGTCTTTTAGAATTGCCTAAATATGTAAGGCAGATATAATTGTATCACATTCCACTTGGAGGTGTCTTTTAGAATTGCATAAATATGTAAGACAAGTATAATCGTATCACATTCCACTTGTGGTGTCTTTTAGAATTGCATAAATATGTAAGACAGAATACTTGTATCACATTCCACTTGTGGTGTCTTTTAAAATTGCACAAATATGTAAGACAGATATAATTGTATCACATTCCACTTGTGGTGTCTTTTAGAATTTCATAAATATGTAAGACAGATATAATTGTATCACATTCCACTTGTGGTGTCTTTTAGAATTGCATAAATATGTAGGACAGAAATAATTGTTATTCCCAATGGTGGTAGGAATGGATATTTTCTGAAGTATTAAAAATCTGTGGAACAAATCCATACTTCAAGAGCTGAATATTGAAGAAGGTTGGCTATTAAAGACGATAAAACAAAGAAAATTGGAATATTTTGGTCACTTGAAACGTCTCGAAAGTTTGGAGATAATAATAATGGAGGAGTATATGCACTGGAAGAGAGGAAGAGGAAGGCTAAACAGAAGATGGGTGCAGGATGTGGTAGATGGTCTCCAGCTGGGTGTATCGGACGCGGGACATCTTGCTTATGATCAAGAGCTTTTCGGGAAGGTTGTTAAGGGAGCGAGGTTCTGCAAAGGACATGCTACTGAATGAATGAATGAATGAAACTACACCAGCAAACAAATTAAAGTCATATTGTTTAGAACATGCATCTTTTTTGTGGCGACTTACAGATTTAAGTCATGGACCATTTCACAATCACCAATGAAGAAAATCTGGGCTTTTGAACTTAAACTGTTACCAAAGATTTATTAGAATGCAATGGACGAAGAAGAAGAAAACATACTGACATTTTACAAGGGCTAAACATTTCATACAGTTGGCTCGTACACAGTACTGTCTCTGAAACTGATATAGTTTGGCCATGTTAAACATCCCAGTAGTTTGGACAGAAAGTCATGGAAGTCATAGGGGTAATAGACATGTCTGTTTGAATGTCTGCCTCACAACTGATATGAAGTTTTCTGAGCATGTCACTACACCAGAAATATAGATGCCAGCTCCCATAAATTGTCATTACACCATAAATCTAGCTGCCAGATCCCATAAATTGTCACTACATTAGAAATCTTTTTTTCCCCCGCATATCCTATTACAGGACATCACTGTTAACACCAGCATCTTTACCGCTGTTGTTGATTTCTTGGCAAGATTACTGCTCAGTAGATTGCCATTGCTTTCTGAGTGGCTGGCTCACATATCTCATAAGTAACGGGCGCATAGCGAGAACCGCTACTGATTCTATCGCAGCTGCGTTTGCTCATATGGATAAATGGAATTACACAGAAAGTCGCTAACCCCTAGGCCAGGAAGACCAGCTATTAGAAAACTAGCTCCTATAAATTGTCACTATACCAGAAATCTAGCTCCCATAAATTGTCACTACATCAATCTAGCTCCCATAAATTGTCACTACATCAGAAATCTAGCTCCTATAAATTGTCACTACACCATAAATCTAGCTCCCATCTCCCATAAATTGTCACTACACTAGAAATGTAGCTTCCAGCTCCCATAAATTGTGTATAATTAATGTGGTGGGCTTCCCTGGTTTTCAGATGTTTAGAATTATGTCAGGGTTGTTGCAAATTACTGCTTGAATGTTTTTACAATATTTATGTCTGATTATAAAGCGATTACGGTTTGTACGTATCATGTAGCAGTACAAGCATATTATTGTCATTTTATTTGAAGACTAATTAGACCCAGAATGAAGTGTCATTGTCTTGTGAAGGAATGATGCCTCCCCATACAAATGCTTTTCTGACATAACTAGATTGCTCTTCTGTCTTGCAAAGCTGGAAATGTTAATGTATGTGTGTGCTTGTTCTGGTAAACATTTGCTACTTAACTGAACATGCTGTGAGAAATAACAATGCCATGCTGTGGTGTGTTTCTTTTGTGCACATTTAACATGTGGCTTCAGTTAAATAGACACCCAGGGTGGACTGATTTGTAAATAAATTGTTCACATTGCATTGGTCACAGTTTGTAGTCACAGTTAACAGGCTGAGATAGAATAAATGATCATGGGACAATTAATATTTTCTTTAATAATTCTTGATAAACTTTAACTCAAAGAAGTTCTTAGTTTAAAGTAATAACTATCAGATAGGTGTAGGAAATTATGACTTATTCAGTTGCAGTGATATAACAAAATGTTAACACAATCCTTTAGCCAAATTTCCGATCTTGTTCATGATAGAAAGTTTGTATAATATTGTATTACATTGTGATTTAATAGTTCATAATTTTTGCAAATTTAATATAATAGTCATGGAGTTTTTATAATCAACTAATAATTGTCAAAGTCTGAAGGAGTTAAAGTAATGACAGTTGGAGAGAGAAGCTAAAGTAACAGCTAGAATTGAGTAGAAGGCAATAAAGTAACAACTGTGACATAACTATGTAAGTTAACACCTGTCTAAAAAGTAGTTTACAAAACTTGTTACCTCTTCTTCTGTCATCACATGAACATAATAATTGTGTTTATTTGTTCTAAAATTGATATACTTGGAGAACAAAAGAAACTACAATGTTCAGTTTTAACTAATTCTAAACAAGCATATTTAGACACAATACCTAAATTTTCTTGTGTGAGTAGTGTTAGTCAAGTTTCACCAGAGTTCTCACTTTCAGTTGACCATCAACCACTTTAGGCTGCATGCATTTCAAACTGAATATACTAGCAGCTCCAAGATTTTTAGAATTAACAAAATGCTCTTAATTTTAAAAACAAAATGAAAGTTCCATATTTGTTTTCAGTATATTTGACCAAACTATGTGTTTTCTTTCTCCTGTTCATAATATTAACAATGTTCTTTATAATCATGCATACAATGAATATCATCCTTATCTTCTTTTTTCCATATCTTATGATCTTCTACCAAATGTTTCAGTTCATGTGCTGGTAATTTTCATTACCATGATAAAATGCTGTCAAGAATCTCCTTTCAACTTCCTCTCTCTCTTTTTCCATACATCTTTTCAGTTATTACATGTTCCCATTTTTCTCTCCTCATAAAGTGGCCAAAATGTCAACCGTCTCTTGTTTGTTTGTGTCTTAACCTCTTTCAAAACATTTTGATTGCTCATTATGGCTGTCAGATGTATTTTTAGCAATCTTCTGTAAAACAACATTTCTGGGGTTTCAAGGGAATTTTTTATTTAGCTTGTTGACTAATTGTCCAGGTTATGCTGCCATATGATGATAGAGTGGAGGTGGAGGTGGCTACGAAGGGGATATCTTTGTAGACTATGAAAAATTGCTAGTTGAAGACAGTCATAGATAAAACATAGTTTAAGGATGCTTGAGTTTGGATTTTATAAAGGGATGAGTCTGCAACCAGTGTGTTACCAGAACAGAGTTTGGATTTATAAAGGGATGAGTCTGCAATCAGTGTGTTACCAAAACAGAGTTTGGATTTATAAAGGGATGAGTCTGCAATCAGTGTGTTACCAGAACAGAGTTTGGATTTATAAAGGGATGAGTCTGCAACCAGCGTGTTACCAGAACAGAGTTTGGATTTATAAAGGGATGAGTCTGCAATCAGTGTGTTACCAGAACAATGAACATCTACACCTTCTAACATTGGCTGAGGGAGACGGAGCATTAATGTGTTTGCCCAGAGTACAATTTTTAATTAACCAATTTTGATGCTATATGTGAATCGGTACAGCTATCTTGAAACATTCATAACATCTGATGGGAGGTGCCTTGAAGAGATTAGAACAAGAATCACTATGGCAATGGAAAACATACTGACCAATAAAATGTTAGCATTGCACCGAGAAAATGTGTTAAGGTACTACATAGAACCTGTACTTTTGTATTGATGTGAAATGAGAATAATTAGCTGACAAGCTGTAAGACATCTGAGGCAGTGAAAATATGGTTTCTGAGAAAAAGGCAACGAATACCATGCACAGTCAGAAAAGCCTTGATCTGATTAAAGAAATGAGATGTCGACAGTCAAGATTTTCTGGGCATATTGTAAGTAAAAATAAACTGCAGAACATGGTGACAACTGGCAAAATTGAGGAGAAAAGAACAAGGGGATGATAAATATCTGCATGACTGGATGGATGGCATAAACAAGACGAAAACACAGAGCTGATCCACCACTCTGGTGTTTGTATGAGATGGCAAAACATATCTGCCCACACTTATCGGCATGGCACATGATGATGATGGTGTGGATGACAGGGGTATTTTAGAATTATCACCAGGACAAAAAAAACAGCAAAAAGATTTGGTCAATATTAATTGATGATGCATGCTTGGAAATATCAGCCAATTTATACTGGCCTAGTGGGCAAGTTGGTGTAAATGGTCAGGACATTACACTGACAATAACATGAACACGTTCAGACAAGGGTTCGATGCTTTCATAGTGTGCTTACAGGAGGGAAAGACTGGCCACCTTATTTCTCCATGCACTCAGGCCTGCAAAAACATATGATGGCCTTAACACTTCATACACTTGCAGCAGATTTCTGCGAAGGGACTTGTTTCTCTCTTTTTTTTGTTTTCTATATACTGGCCGTAAAGTTACATTTAATAGTTTACAAGTGCTCCTGTGCTTTGTGTTTATGCTAATTTTCAATACAATGCTTGTGATAATATGTTGTGTATGTCTCATACATTTCGAGTGTAAACATATACTGTGGACTTTAGTAAATCGCTTTTATTGGACACAAATATCCCCATAATTCCCCAGTCTCCTCCCATAGATCACATAAGTAGAATTTCAGCACAGTGCACTATCTACATAGCACCGGGGAGGATCCAAATGTGTGTATACCAGAACCACACAACTGGTGTGAATATTCTGTGATTCAAAACTGTATTTACTGAGTGAATTTGAACACAGAAGCCACAAACATTTTGTCTGGCATATTTCACTGTATCTCGTCAGGTCAACTTGATAAGATGCGGTGAATTATGCCAGGCAATAAATGATGCAACATGTTGTTTGTGGCTTCTGTGTTGAAATATTTTTTGGATTGTGAGTTTTCCAATTTTGAAATTTAGTCTGAGCAGCAGCCGATTGGACCTGATTTTTCTTTCATTTTTTAACTGTCAATTTATTTTTAATGTGTTCTGTGTACGCATAAGTCCTATCACTGTTATTTTACCTTTGCTAGAGAAGGCTAACTGTCTGATACACTAACTTGGGATCAGAGAGAGTACACCATTTTTTTGCTTATGTTGAATAATCTATATTGTTAAATCTATACCTCAAATACATCATGCTTTTATTTAAAAATTAAATGTGCTGGTTTAAAATTCTGAAGCAGGTCATAAACACATAGATTGATTTTGTTGGATTAAACTTACTGTTTCTTTCTGCAAGTAAATTAGCTCAACATGAAATATGGCAAATGACATTTAGGCAGCATGAATTGTTTGTCTACTTTGTGCCTGTTGTTTGTGATTACTTAGTATTCATTTGTTGTTCCACTCCAGACAATTGTTACTCTAAAATATTGAATATGTGGGTCAGAAGTAACAAATTAATAGAGTGGGTGAAAGTAACAGCCCTCTGGGACAGAGTGAAGTAAATTAACAACCAAGGCTAAATAAAGTAATGTAACTGTCATGGACTGAGTGGATTAAGTAGCAACTGTCTGAATGTAACTGTCAGAGACTGGCTAAAATAACAACTTTCTGAATTCAAGTGTCAGAGATTGGATGGGTTAAAGCAACAATTATCTGAATGAATGTAACTCTCAGGGATTCAGTGGGTTAAAGTAACAACTGCCTGGGACTGAAAAAATATGAAACAATGTAACAACTTGCTGATACTAGAAGGAGTAATCAGTAACAGCGGACTTTGGGTAGATGAATGTACCAGCTCTAGCACGGGAATCCAAATGGACACAAAATATAATGAAGAACAGTAACTGACCTTAAATGTCACCCCCTCATAAGTCAGTGATGTTCAAGGGGAGAGCATGCTGCAGGAACAAGAGGTTGTTCTCTAAACAGACATGCTGGCACTTGGGCCCTGGTGTCAACTGTTACAGGAATCATCAACACATAGTCAGATGTGACTCTATGATGATGATGATTATTATTATGTGCTTCCTTACAGTCACTAGCAATGTTGACTAATGTTGCTATGATAGCTTCTTAAATTATTGTTGTGGCTATGAGATAATGACCCACATGTAATACAAGTTTTACAAATATCTCAATGTTTTCTCCCCAGCCATGTTGCAGTCACATAATTGGCTCTGATTTCTTGTATTTTTACAGGTCGCAAGCAGGAAATCATCAAATTGACAGAACAGCTTCTTCAGGCTATAACTAGTGGCGATTATGGGGAATATACGTTAGTACTTACAAATCTTTCTTTTAGATTTTATGTGTTTTCAGTAAATGAAAATGTTCTCAGCATTCAAATAAATCAGAAGTGTAATAAAAGAGTCATGATTGTTAGTGGCCGTGCAGTAAGACATCAATGTGTTGCTAGAGTCTGTGCAATGACAGTAATGTAATGTTATTGTTGATGTAATAATATAGTAGTTATATTAGTGTATACACAATAAGATAGTAATGTGTTGCTAGTGTGCATGTAATAAGACAGTAATGTAATGTTATTGTTGATGTAATAATATGGTAGTTTTATTAGTGTATACACAATAAGATAGTAATGTGTTGCTAGTGTGCATGTAATAAGACAGTAATGTAATGTTATTGTTGATGTAATAATATGTTAGTTCATTAGCTGTATACACAATAAGACAGTACAATGATTGCTAGTGTGCATGCTAGTAAGACAGTAATGAAATGGTACTGACATTGCAATATGATAGTAAAATAATCGTATTGCCCAAGTAACAAGGCATTAAACTAACTGTATTCCATGCAGCAATACAGGGAAAGTTATATTTTTGTACATGTTGTGTGTCTTTTGCAGGAAACTTTGATCAACCCCAGGTTGATTTTCTAGGTAATTTTATGTTCAGTAGCTTGCCATTGCTTTCTGAACAGGAAGTTAGCATTTAAGTCTAACTTAATGCTGGTGTGAAGGAATGAACTCCTACCCCACCATCATTACACCAGAAGTTTAAGAACAAGAGTTCTTATCCTTTCAGCCACGTTGACTTCTAAAATTATATTACTTAATAATAATAATGTCTATTCACTGAATGCTAATGATACATATAAGTGTCATTTGTAATCTCCATTGACAGGAAGTTGGTAGACCCTCACTTAACATCATTTGAACCTGAAGCGTTAGGAAATCTTATTGTTGGTCTGGACTTCCATAAATTTTACTTTGATCATGGTAAGTGACTGGATGTTTGCACCAGATATAGAATCAGAGTGTATTGAGAGCCAGACAGTGTGTGTATGGTTGTATCAGAAAAGCTCTAGAGAGGTGCAACTGGGAGTGTGGGGTGTGTGTACAGAGAGAGGGGGGCTGGATGGGTTAGTGTAGAGGGAAAGAAAGAGGAGAATGGGATTAGGGAGTGTAGAAGAAGAGAGGAGAAATGGTTGGGTGTGTGAATGTGTAGAGAAAGAGAGAAGAAAAGGCTGGGTGATTGAGTGTAGATGGAGCGAAAGTGGGAAGGTAACTTATAGCTGAAGCTGGGAAGATGGGTGAGTTGTAGAGAGGAAGAAATAGGGAATTGTCAACTGTGGAGGAATAGATGAAGTTGAGTGAGTAAATGTGAAGGAGGCTTGGGTGTTAATGAAGAGAGGAAGTGTATTGGGTAGATGGATGTAAATGGATAGAGAGTGGGTATTAGGTAGATGGATGTAAATGGATAGCAAAAGTATTTTTTGTAGATGGGGGTAAATGGATAGAGAAAGGGTATTTTGTAGATGGATGTAAATGGATAGAGAAAGAATATTTTGTAGATGGATGTAAATGGAGAAAGAAAGGTATTGGGTAGATGGATGTAAATAAAAAGTCGACAGGGTTGACTTCATTGCACTAGGGTTTATCCCATATGGCTAGGTCTCTTTCTGCAGCGCGGAAAGTATCGCACAAAGCACGAATTCCGTAACTCTAGTGACAACCCACAGGAGTCTCCGAAAATTTTCACTCATGAACCGAAGGACGCGGCCCGGAATTGAACCCACAACCTTCGGAGCCCAAACCACATGGCTTGACCACTTCACCACAGAGACTCCCAGATGGGTGTAAATAGAGAGAGGAAGGGTATTGGGTAGATGGATGTAAATGGAGAGAGAAAGGGTATTGGGTAGATGAATTTAAATGGAGAGAGAAAGGCATGTGATGGATGCCTGCAAAAGAAGAAATGAAAAGCAAGAGAGAGAGTTGTTTTCTAGAAATGTAGCATCACTCTGAAAGATTGGAAGCAACTTAAAACATAAATTAATAGATAAGATCTGGAGTCACTGTTAAGTCAGTTTCATGCTATTAATGTTAAAGGTCATGATGATAAAATCATCAGTCACATACAGTTGCAGAAAACATACAAGAAATCATAAAGGGAAATGGGAATATGTTAAGGATAAAGTGTTCAAAGACAGTACTGCAAATAAAGTACAGAATTTAGCATGACGGACGTGATTAAACATAGCAACTTTGGTGTAACTGTGGATGTTACACTGACAATGCTTTGAGCGCGGTTAGACAGGAGTTTGATGCCATCTCTTGTTGTTCACTACTGGAGGGAAAGACTGGCCAACTATTCCTCCTTGCACCCGGGCTTACAAAAATGTGATGGTCCTAGCACTTCACTTACCCACAGCAAGTTCCTGCCATGGGGTTTGTGGTTTGTTGGGTTGTTTTATTTAATCTTTTGCCCTGAAGCTGTTTTCTGGCCATGGATCTGTGGTGAGGTGGCACCTTCACATTTTGTAGACCTTAGAGCAAGGAGACATAGGTGGCCAATATTTCCCTCACTTTAGCAAGTGACAAGCCCAGGCTTTGAACTTTGTCATCATTAATTATATTGAATGTGTATATAATCAGTGATACAGTACTGCAAATTAATCCTGCATGTGGTTATTTAAAATGTGAAAAATCTGTTAACAGTGCTGTAAATTAGTCTTGTTGCGTTCATATAAAATGTAAAAAGCCAATTACAAGTACTGTAAATTTCTCCTTCTTGAGGTCATTTAAAAATGTAAATAATCAGTGAGGCAGTACTGTAAATTAGTAATATACATATATGTGTGCATGTGCATGCCGGGGGGGGGGGGGGGGGGGGGGGGGGGGGGGGGGGGGGGGTTATAAAATGCAAATAATCTTTACTTCAGTTCAAAAGTCCCAGTTGTTACCAAGTGCATCCAATTTCATTAGACATTTCTTTTAGGATTGCCTTCTCTAATCTTTGACTCCCCAGTTTACCTGCAAGCTGTTGTATTTATTTTTTGTCCTGATCCCTACATGTGGATCTGCCTGGCCAGGTAAACTCTGCCACTCATTATAATACTAGCATCAGCATAGCTTTTGACTGTCAGTGTTAAACATGGTTTTTGCATAGGCCTACAAGTCATACGCTGAAATTCTGTAAACTGATACTGAAATACTGACAGTGGATATACTTAATGAACAATATATACACACAATTGAGATTTTGATTGATTGATTTTGATTTCTCTGTCTATTCTGTGATCACACTTCTACATTTGAAGTCTGTACCTTGTTTCAAAGATGTGCTATTTAGTCAGTATACCTAGTAGACAGGAGATGTGCTACCTTGCATTATGGTCCATTGCTGCGCTTTATTTGTGCCTGTGTGTTTTCGTATTGTAAATGTTTTGATTATGAGTATTAACAAACTTGATGCTTGTTTTGTCTTCTAGTATTGTCGAAAAATAGCAAGCCTGTGAACACAAGTATACTCAACCCCCACGTACACCTGCTGGGTGAGGACGCTGCTTGTATTGCCTACGTCAGGCTGACACAGTTAATTGACAGGTAAGGTAGACTGTGATTGCAACAGGATATGGCAGTATAAAGTCTCTTCAAGGAAGCCTTGAACTATAAATTTCACAATATGATGTTGGCATATTTCATTGCATCTTATCAGGTGCATTCTACGGAATTATATTTAAATTCACAAAGGGGCATTTCCTTAAATGTAAAATGAAACAGAAAAGGTACTAGTTGTTTTTTTTATTTCATGCGCTTTGGACTCGAGCATAGTCCCTTCAAATGCTATTCTAGTGCACTGGACTGATTTTTGCATGTTGATTAGCTTTCCCTATTACCGGTGTCCTTGCCATCAGGTGAACCCACTCTGACTTCTGAGATGCTTGTAATTTATGTCCCCAAGCCAAGGACGAGAAGTCAACATTTTAGTCTGACTTACCGGGGTAGGGTTTGAACCCTCTACCTCAGCATAAGCAGACCGAAAGTTTAAAAGCAGGCACCCTTATCCATTCAGCCTTGCTGATCTCCAGAAAGGTATGTTAAGATCTGCACAGAAAAATGCACAAACACCCCAAAAAAAAAAAAAAAATGCACAAACACCCAAAAAATGCACAAACACCCAAAAAATGCACAAACACAAAGAAAGATGCACAAACACCCAAAAAAATGCATAAATAAAGAAAAAGCACAAACCCAAAGAAAAATAACACAAACACAAAGAAAAATGCACAAACGCAAAGAAAAATGCACAAACACAAAGAAAAATAACACAAACGCAAAGAAAAATGCACAAACACATAAAATACACAAACGCAAAAGAAAGATGCACAAAAAAAAAAATGCACAAACACAAAGAAACAAGCACAAAGAAAAATGCACAAGCACAAAGAAAAATGCACAAACACAGGTACATATCTGACAAGGACCTCAGGCCGGGGAAGTGATATCACAGACCATGTAAAAATTATATTCCACTTATGAATAATTACACCAATGTGTTACTGAGGAAAGAGTATTAACCTAGCATGCATATTGTAAGAGACGACTAAGTGTGTTGACAGGAGTAAGTGTGTTGGCAGGAGTAAGTGCGTTGGCAGGACTCTCATCCCCTAGAATATTTTAGATACACAAAGGGGTCTACATGGTGAAGTGGTCAAGCTGTCTGCCTCGCAATCTGAAGGTTGTGGGTTTGATTCTGGGCTACGTCTTTCAGTTCACAAGTGCATTTTTCTCAGAGATTCCTGGGGGTCGTCGCTGGAGCTTTGGAGTTCATCCTTTGTGCAACGCTTTCAGCAGACAGCCCTGTGGAAAATGAAAATGGAAATAAAACCCGGTGCAATGAAGTCGATCCTCGCAACTTTTAAAACTTTTTAAGATACAGAATTCAACCAATCACGAACAAGTCTAGAAAGGTCGGTGTGAGTTGTTTCAGCACCTATCTCTTTTGGGAGATGAAAGGCAGAAGAAAAGGAATAGTTAGTATAAAACAAATACAAATGATAAAATACTGACAGAAAAGTCATGATAAATGAGGTAAAACAGACCACACATGTCTGACATTTCAGTTTTATCAGTCTTTGTCAAGGCAACACAAACATGACTAATAAAATACAAATCAGCGACGATATACATTATATTTCAGCCAAATTATCATTCATTTTTTTACATAACAAGATATATGCTTCTGCAGTATGCACCTGACGAGATGCAGCAAAATATGCCAATCAAGAAATCGTGCAATATTTTATTTATAGCACATGTTTAAATTCACTTATAAAATAATTGACAGATAAGCCTCTGCCTGTAGGCTTATTGTTAAGTGCCAGGTATCAGGTAGTGAGAATATTTCTGAGCCATTAGAATACCTGCCTCTACCATCAGGCAACACAGCTTCTGATCCACAGAGAAGCTGCATGTGTTAATATCAGATACACACACATTTAATTTAGATCCTGGCCATTGTTTCAGTTTGTGCACTGTTTGAGATCTTCCTTCCTCTGTGTGTGACCTAGTGAATATCAGATCTACATACATTTAGATCATGAGTATTGAACTAATAGCAGCAATCAGATATGAAAATAATTACTTACTCAACACACATAAAGTTAAAACAGGAGCTGAAAGGTACCATTATGGCAGCTTAACTGTTAGTTTAATCTGCTGATAAAGAACAAACATTCTACTCAGGATGAAAAAACAACAAGATGAGACATGTCTCTCTCTCTCTCTCTCTCTCTCTCTCTCTCTCTCTCTCTCTCTCTCTCTCTCTCTCTCTCTCTCTCTCTCTCTCTCTCCTCTCTCTTTCTCTCTCTCTCATAACATTGAAATATGAATTGTTTATGTTTGCTGTATGTTTACAGCATTCATTTAACGTTTTTCAATGTAAATCTAACATTCATGACAGATAAAAGGTTAGTTGTATATTTTTAAAAAAGTCGCTTAAAAGTCAACAGGGTCTACTTCATTGCACCGGATTTTATCCCATATGGTTCAGTCTCTTTACACAGCGCAGAAAGCGTCGCACAAAGCACGAACTCCGTAGCTCTAACGACGACCCACAGGAGTCTCAGAAAAATGTAACTCGTTAACTGAAGGACGTGGCCCGGAATCCAAACCACAACCTTCGGAGCCCGAGTCAAACAGCTTGACCACTTCACCACAGAGACGCCCTAGGTTAGTTAGTTGTATATCCTTTACAGAACGTAACAGTCAACCCCAGCATTTTTTGGCTGTTCGTGATTCCTGGGCAAGTTTACGTTCAGTAGTTTGCCATTGCTTTCTGAATGACCGGCACTCATACCATTTCATAATAAACCAACGTAAGGCAGTCTGCTGCCAAATCACCCACAGCTGTGTTTTGAACGTGGTATGCGGGATTATGAACTGTGTCTGTAACTCCTTCACCACGGAGCCGGCACATGGTAGATAACTGTTGTGTAAAAGATGAGTAACTGGATGTGGAACACTGAAAATACAGTTTGTTTGTTTGTTCCATTGTAAAATCAAATAGCCATCAGCATAATATTCACCTTGAAGTATCTTTGAAATAACTTTCTTCTTAACAGAAATGGACTGCCTGTTACAAAGCACTCAGAAGAGACCAGAATTTGGCAGCGAAAAGATGGCAAGTGGCAGAATGTTCACTTTCATAGATCTGGCTCATCTACAACAGAAACAGGGAAATAAGAGTATCCTGGCCAAACAAGCATACGACACTGTTTTACTCTGGTTCATTTGGTTAACTGTACACTGACTGCCCAGAGGCACATTACTAGAACAGCCCAAGTCTAACCATGTGTGTGCTAAATTGTTTGAGTGTGTCATGAAGGCCTGTGTAGACTGACGCTGTGTTGTAGCATGCAGTGATACATTTTAAATTGTATGACCACGGCATCACAGTGAGCGAAGTCAGCCATTTACAGGCCCAAGCACACTGGGTTATTTTTCTCCAAATCTGAGAATATGATGTGTGGTTTGCATTGTATGAAACTGCGGTTTCTTTAATTACATTTTAATTTTCTTTTTTCCGCTTCATTTAAATGCCTTCATTCATTGGAACATGGTGATGTGTTGGCAAGTTGTGCACCCTTAACACAAACATACAAGTGTACGGTTTTCTTGGTCTTTGATATGCACTGGTGCTGTACACATACAGCTCATACATTTTAGCTGCCGTATTCAGGATGAAGCGAGAGACTGTTTGTTTTATAAATGTTAATAATAGTACTTTGTATTTCTCTTATCTTGTCCTATTTGGTGGCATTGTTGTCCTGGTCTGTGTTAGGCATTGTTGAAGTTATTTCCATGCACATGTTTGTTGAGAGTTTTTGTTTTATTTATGTCAGTGCCAGATTTCAGATGTGCATGTTTTGGTTTTAAACTGAGCATGGATGAATATTGTAACTTTTATCTACATGTGGTAAAATGAGACATATGTGGTAAAATGAGACTAATACATGATAAAAAGAGACTAGTATGTGTAACAAATCAAGTTAAGAGCCTCTTTTCGTGCCATATTTGGGTAAATGGTGCAGGCCGCATATTTTAGACTAACTTGGTACGATGGAAAGATGTGGTCAGTGTTTATCCCACAAGCCACCTTTGCTTCCCAGCCTCACAAAATGGGTACTAGCAAATGTTCTCATAGACAAACAGCAAGCGTGCTGCTGTCTACACCTCCTGTCAAGTGCTGTTTGGTCAAGAAAATATGCACCCAGGCCCCCTTGTTCAACATGCCATGATAGCATGAAAATGGGTTTCATTGCCTTTTTATTTTGTAACCATCTTGGTTTATTTGATAAAGTTTTGTTTGTTTTTCAGACAATGTAACCGACCTAATTGTATACATATATCCAGTTTGCTTTCTTGTGCTTATTTAAGGTGGACTACTCATATTAAAAGTGGAACAGTTCATCAGAAAGAAATGTAGAGATGAATGTAAATGTACAGGCTGTGTGATTGTACCTGGAGCTTAGAGTTGCATTCTATCATAACTTACAATGTAATCTCCTAGCCACAAATATATCTCAAATTTTGTGTCAGCTGTTCTCAAACTGTTAACCCTGTGGGAACATCAGAAGTTATATTCAAGTTTGCAGAGAAATTTGACACAATGTTCATGGAATTATAGTGGCAACTCTGACTTTAAGATATAATTAGATTAAATCTAACACAGCTTGTTTTGTTAATCTGGCAGTTAAATTGTTCAGATAATTGTGTTTCTTAGTTTCCATATTTTAGATTTTGTTGTAGTTTAAAACTTGTTTTTTAATTATATTTATCTAAATGTCATAATATGTGTCAATAAGAAAGTTATGTGAACACATTTTATTTTCTTCTGTTATGTTTAATTATAGATATTTCAGGAATTTACTTTTAAACTAACACTGACATTGTTATTTCTGAAGTTTCTTGTACTTTGGCTGGTAAATCATACTTGTGTTCTTTAGTTCAGAAAAAAGAAGACGTCGAGCACCACTATTCTTGTTTACTTTGTTTTAACATAGTCCCTGCTTTCCTGGCCCTTTTGGAATCTTGTTTGTTAATTGTTTCAGTTCCATGAAACAGTAATAATAACAACATCAGATGATAAATACATATAAAAGCTGCAAAACAGTGGATAGTATCTACAAGGTAAATGGAACATTGGGAAACCATAAAACACACACAGACGAGAATTGGAGAGATGAGTAAAATAGGGAAAGACTGGAAGAAACAAGAAATAGCAAAGGATAGAAGGGTTTTGAATGAGTTGGCTGAAGACCTCCGGCATGGTACTACAGGTGTATAAAGAATAGTAGTGAAGCATTAAAAAGGATGAGTAGTATTATTTCAGCTGCTGTATAAAGAGTAGTATTTCAGTAAACTGTATAAAGAATAATAGTGAAGTATTACAGAAAACGAGTTGTACTTCAATTGCTGTATAAAGAGGTGTAGTGGAACTACAGTTTCTGTTCGAGTAGGAGGGAGTATTTCTTCAGTTGCTGTATGATGAGGTAGTAGTAATACTTTTGTGGCTTTCTTTGTTTTAAGTGATCACAAAATGCAGCTAGTTGTCTTCCCCTGTTGGCTGACTGTTCGCTACAGCATTTGGTATGCCAGTGTCATTGTTTTCTGCAGGTTTCTTTGTTTGTTTGTACAGTTGTTAAGTAGATATTATTGATTTCATAATTCAATAAGTTAGTTAGACACTTGATCAAATTTAGTAACTTCAGTTTATGTAAATATTATTAAGGGTTTTCGTATTCCATTATCTTTCTTGAGGTAATCTTTACAAATCTATCACTTTTCTTGTAGAGAAGTAATGGGCTTCTTTTTTTTTAAGTTGCCAGTTTCATTTATGGTGTATATTGTCTGTTTAAATATAGCTGGCTGTGTTTGCACATTTAATTATATTTGCAAGATTTTTATTTTAAATACTGCATTATAAAAAGATGGATTTACTGAATTGTATAGCTTACATGTGCTTAATACGTCTATATATATATATATCTTTTGCCACCTAAAGTGGTAGACATTTTGATCTTAAATTATTGGTGGTTACTTCAGATAGCTAGTGTAGAGTACATATTTAGTTTGTAGCTTTAAACACAAAATAATTTACCTAGATAATAGATTAGGAGTTATAAGTGTCTGTCTATCATACTTTATTCCCAAAATGTTAAGAAAGTTTGACAGGCCTGCATGCCCAATTCTAAACCTTTGGAAATGGAGTGTATTTATCTTTACATTCGACCTACCTACCTACACCACTCTGCATGACACATGATGATGATGTAAGTGTTGTGGGTAGATAACAGATGACCACATCATTCTTATGACACTGACAGACATCACAAGCCAAACCTAAGTGCAGTCTGATAGTTGTTGTGACGTATCACATGTGCTGTATATGTAATACAGAGTTAAAACGTAAAGGAAATCCTGGGAATGAGAAATTGTATCTTTTGAAGATAGTTACAGCTCTATAGCAGATACGAATGTTTTGAAAGATAAATATGTCTCTGCAACTGGTAGTTGTATTTTAAAGATCATTATGTCCCTGTTTGTATTTTGAAGATCATCATGTCTCTATAGCTACTAGTTGTATTATGAAGATCATTATACTTCTATGGCAAACTACAGAATGTAAAATTGCCGAGTAAATCACAAACAGCCAAAACATGCTGGGGTTATTAGCAACATCATGTACAGGACATGTGACTAACTTGTTATACTTCTACAGCTGGTAGTTACATTTTGACGATCGTTATACTTCTACAGCTGGTAGTTACATTTTGACGATCGTTATACTTCTACAGCTGGTAGTTACAATTTGACGATCGTTATACTTCTACAGCTGGTAGTTACATTTTGACGATCGTTATACTTCTACAGCTGGTAGTTACATTTTGACGATCGTTATACTTCTACAGCTGGTAGTTACATTTTGACGATCGTTATACTTCTACAGCTGGTAGTTACATTTTGACGATTGTTATACTTCTACAGCTGGTAGTTACATTTTGACGATCGTTATATTTCTTTAGCTGATAATTATTATTATTTTTTTCTTGTTCGCTCACATTTGAGCTCATGTGTAGTCTATAAATGTGTTACTACTTCTAGTGAACTGGACTGATTTTTGCATGTGGTTTAGCATTCCCTATTACCAGTGTACCTCGCCATAAGGCAAACAACTTCTGAGGTGCTGATAGTTACACTTTTAATATCTGAAAATCTCTATAATGAAAGTGAATTTGCAGCTTACATGGTGAAAGAAAATAAAAGGGGAAAACTGTAAAACCAGTCTGATATCTAATGTTGTCATAGAGACAGACGTGGGCATTAGATGATTAAAGGGAAGAGAAAGATTAAGTAAACAGCTGGTCGGTGGAGTCAGTGGCACAACCAAGTGAATGAGAACAATCTTGAACAGGAAGGAAACAGTTTCAGCAAAAATCTATCTTGGAAAGATGAATAGTTTCAACAACAGTCTATCTTGAACAGTTTAATAGTTTCAACATCAATCTTGAACAGCTGAATAGGTTCAACAATAATCTTGAACAGGTGAATAGGTTCAACAACAATCTATCTTGAACAGGTAAATAGTTTCAGCATCAATCTATCTTGAACTGGTGAATAGTTTCAACATCAATCTATCTTGAACAGGTGAATAGTTTCAACATCAATCTATCTTGAACAGGTGAATAGTTTCAACATCAATCTATCTTGAACAGGTGAATGGTTTCAACGTCAATCTATCTTGAACAGATGAATAGTTTCAATAATCTACGAACAGCCGTACTATCAGATGGAAGGTTCCTTGTAGAAATTAGTAAATATAGCTATTTCGGAAATAGAAAATATACTCACAAATAAAATATTGTCAGTTGCAGTGAAAAAAGTGTATTAAAGTTCTATACAGTGGTATACTGTTGTGTGCAAGTGAGACCAAGACAATAAACAGAAAACCACAAAATATTGAATGAAGCAGAAATGTGGTTTCTAAAGAAAATGCAAAAAATACCCTGGATGGGCATAAAAACAACTAAGGTCGTCCTTTAATAAGCAGATGAAAACTAAAAATTGATTAAAGAAATCAGATGCAGACAGTCAAGATGATTTGGGAATGTTATGAGGAGAAATAAACTTGAGGACTTAATGACAAATGGCAAACTTGATAGCAAAAGAGCAAGAGGAGGACACAGATAAATACCTAGATAGGCTGGCTAAATGACAATCAGGACAAGATCACAGACCTAATAGGGCTCTAGAGATCCTGTGAGATGGCACGCATTCATGGCTAGTAGGACACGTGATAATGATGAAGTCAGTGGCATGAGCGTTCCACAGCACTCAGGGTGCTTTTATTTTTGTAAACTTGGAGTTGGTGGAAAATTTTGAATATCTTGGGTTCTTGATTACGAACAATAGTGACACAGTGAAAGAAATGAAAAGATTAATATCTATTGCTCTTCAAAGACTAAAACAACTGAATAAATTGTGGAGACAGAACTACAAATTTTAGATTTTTAAGAGCATGCATCTTTCCTATTGCAACGTACACCTGTGAGACCTGGACACTTACTAAACAAGCTGAACAGCGCCTACGTGCCTTTGAATATAAATGTTATAGACGAGTTCTAAGAATATCTTGGATAAAGAAAAGAACAAATGCATCCATACTCCAAGAGCTGAATATTGAAGAAGGTTGGCTTTTAAAGACGATAAAACAAAGAAAATTGAAATATTTTAGTCACTTAAAATGTCACAAAAGTTTGGAGAGAACAATAATGGAGGGGTATATGCCTGGGAAGAGAGGAAGAGGAAGGCCAAAGAGAAGATGGGTGCATCATGTGGCAGATGATCTCCAGATGGGTGTATCAGTCGAGGGACAGCTTGCTTATGATCAAGAGGTTTTCCGGAAGGTTGTTATGGGAGCGAGGTTCTGCAAAGGACTTACTACTGAATGAATGAATGAATATCTAGTGAACTATTCTCCTTGTGTGCCGGTTATCTAGTGGTAACATCATGTTGCGATCTGTATGGATATAAATACAACTAAAACTTAAGTACTGCAGGTTAGCAGATCTAGTCCACTAAATATACTAATAAATAGTTCACATCTGAAACAAGTTAAAGAAATTAAATATCTAGGAATTATGATAACAGAAGATGGCAGAATAGACAGAGAAATCAAACAGCAGGTGTGCTTATATATCAACTATCACCCATTCTGGATCATCCAAATATACCAATGTCCACAAAATGACAGATAACAAATAGCATATTCACACCATCACTGTTACCCGTGTCAAACTTGGACATTATCAGAATCACACTTGTGAGATGCAATACTTTGAGAAGAGTTTGCCAACTTAACTATCCATGACCAAATAAGAAATGATATTATGACAAACCCAAGAATAAAATGGATTAGCGACATCAAAGACATTGTACTTTAACATTGAATGACACTATCCAGTGCCACCCATCAGCCATTGGCACGTGAACTATTCCTCCCCACAACTTAACAGCAAAAGTGGAAGACGATGATGATGATGATGAAGTATGATGGACATTTAAATGTCCCTTTTTATATACTTATATTATTTAACATCAGTGGGAAAAGACAGTCATCATTTTTGGCCACATTGTGAGAAACTGCAATATATTGTGACATTGGACAAAATTTATTGAAAAAGATATAGAGAAAGATAAGTAGAGGAGTTTCTTGACCGCTTTTTTGTCAAGGCACAGAAAGATGTCCGCACACAAATTAATACATGATGTAGGAGATTGCGAGATGTGCAGTAGCATGACAACTCACACCAATCAGCAAGACACTTAACAATAATGACACACACACACACACAATTTAATGGTTATTATTCAAATATTTGGGGGGCTATGATTTGGAAGAAATATCTGTATCAAGTGAGGAGATTTGCTTGTATGTATGTTGTATGGGTGCATCATTGACATTATAACTACTAACTTTCATAGAATAATTGAAATATTGACTAATGTTGAATATAATTATCTGATGGCACCACACCTCCATATTTTGGTGCTGTGTATGTGTTTGCTTTACCTGAATGATAGTACTTTTATGTTAATAATAGTATTTGTATTTCAATTTTAATTTAGTGTTTTTGTTTTCTTGTAAAGTACCAGTAAAATGTGACAGTAGAAGACCAGAAAAAATGTTCAGTTTAGCAAAGCGTAGTCTGAGATGAATTGTTCCTTCACAAAGTACAGACATCTTGTCATTAAGCATAATTTTGTGTTGTGCCGTGAAGTCAGGTCTGCTCAAAATTGCATGTTGTATTCATTCTGTTTTCAATTTCTCCAAATGAACATTTTAAGATGCATTTTACCACAGCTAATTTTGATAAATCCATGTACATATACTACATTCACTGCTTGTCTACCATACTTTTCTGACATATCTTCAATAACTTTTTTCCAGATTAATATTTTGACTTTGACACATAATAACAATCTATTGCACTTAATGTATTCCCTTCATTTTTCTTGTTGGTAATATGTTCATTTTTATCAATTTCTGTGTTGCTCATTCAGATAGTTTTTGTCTTTTTTGTTTACAGTATTTCTCCTTCCAAATAGTATCAGTGCAAGATCGGAGACTCTGTTAGCCAGTTTATTTGTGGACTTGCAGAATTGGATATGAATTTCTTGGACAATAAGACAAAGCTATGTTGTGTATAATATATATATATATCTTGCACATCTATTTATTGTACATTTCAATGAACATTGACTTCTTGAGAAGTGAGAACTGTTGTCAGTAAATGTTTTGTTTTATGGATGAGTATTCTGAATTTTTGAGAGCACATTCATATTTTTGTTTGGACATGTCATGGTTTTGTATATGTATACCTGTCCATTTCCTTCCTATTGTTGATTTCTGTTTATTGTGCGCCTTTGAGCTTTGTTTAAACATTTCTGAATAATGTGTTAGAGATGTCCTGTGTCAGTGTGGTTTGTTTCAGGGGAGGGGGACAGTTGGAGGACACAGATCATGTGTGATGCCTTTAGCCAACGTCGGTATTCATCTGAGGTGAAAGGGAACACACAGAAGTAGAACAAGATGAATACAATCAATTTCAAGGCTGATTGTACCGATCTCATCCTGGCATTGTCTGGAAGGCTTGGAAAACAAGATACTGATACTTAGTGTACAAAGTGAAAACTGATACAGAAGTCCTCATGCAAGTGTAGACGTCTGCACTCTGATGTAGAAGTTTACACACTGATGTAGAAATGTACTCACTGATGTAGAAGTTTACACACTGATGTAGAAACCCACATGCTGATTTTGAAGACTGTTATCGGATCTGTTCACTTTTGAATGAAATAGTCCATTTAGGCATATGTAGTCATCCATCTATTATTAGAGTGGTACTTACCATTTTTTTTTTTTCAGAAATGTTCCAAGTGTATTAATTTTGTTTTGTTTGTATTTCTTGTTTTTTTTTAAATTCTTCTGGGCAATTATTATTTCATATTCATAGTTTCTTAGTACCTGCAATAATTTTGTTTTACTATCCATGTCATTTTCAACTTCCTAGATGTTTTTCATTCTTATAATAATATTTTGCATAACTGACTTATTTACATATTCTTTGAAAAAGTATTACTTCAGAACCCACCAAACTAGCCAGCATGCTCCTAACAGTTGTTTATGTTAGTTGGAATTGTTCACCTAATCTTACTGAGGCCGGCCAGTTGTGTTTATGAGTATTAATGCTGTAAAATCCTGTATACGAAGCTAATGGGGTTCACCTATGCTTTTGTTGACATCATTACAAACTGTTTTGTAATTTTACTTGAGAAGATATTGTTAACATAAAATGGTGTGTTTCCGTTATCACAATTCAGTTTATAGTAGTACCTTGTGAAGAAATCAAGTTGGAATTTCATATTTCTTATGTGTCATGAAGGTTTGGTTTCAGAATTATATCTCTTAGTGTTAATTTACTGTTGAACATTAGGGGTTAATTATACCCTGGATTTTCACAATCATGTTGCTTTATAAGGGATAATAAAGGGGATATGCATCATCTGACATAAGGCTGGGAATCATGGAGAAATAGTAAACAAGCAACAACAAACATCCCTCAAGGCCTCAGAGATGTAGTTTTACAGAAGAATGTTGAATATTCCTTGAACGGCCAAAATGAATAAACTGAATGTTTTTGAAGGAAGCTAAGACACAAAGACAACTTCTTACAAACATCAGAAAGAGGCAGTTATAATTTTCTGGGTGACGTCATGAGACTATAACAATTGGGACATGTTTCGACTGGAAAGATTTGTGGAAAGAGGGATAGAGGAAAACAGCAAAATAAGCTTCTTGACAGCCATCTATCATGTTACAGATGTGTGTCAGCATATTAACTGATACATGCTGTTGGAGATCACAAGATCTGGAGAAGCATGATCACCTACGCCAGTCGGCAAGGCACTTGATGATGGTCATGATTTAAAATATTTAATCAGGGTAGATTTAAACAAAAATTATGTAGAAATTCACATCATGATTGCATGGATTCAATAGAAGTTATTCTATCAATATTGCTTGGATTCAGTAGAAGTTATTCCACCTTGGCAGCTTGGGTTCAATAGAAATTATTCCATCATGGCCGCTTGGTTTCAGTTGAAATTATTCCATCATGATCGCTTGGATTCAGTAGATGTTACTCTGTTATGATCGATTGGATTCAGTTGAAATTATTCCATCATGATCGCTTGGATTTGATAGAAGTTATTCCATCATGGCTGTTTGGATTCAGTAGAAGTTGTGCCATCATGATTGCTTGGATTCAGTAGAAGTTATGGGAGTATTCTGAGTGTTGTTATTTTGGCTCTTGACTGAACAGCTGGTTCTACTAACACACTGGTTGTAAGCATGTATCTCTCCTTGCTGGACCCACTCTTCAAGTTCAAGCGAGCTTAGCTACCATCTACATTCATGAGAGAAGACAAGCCCTACAACATCTATAAGGGTCGTTCATTTGAAACCCATTCCAATGGCTTTATTACAAAAGCATGAAAGAAACATTAACAGGTGTGGTAGAATTAAACAAAGCATTCATTTTGAATGAATCATGCATCATGGATTGGTCAGAAGAAGTTACCGTAGGCATTCAGGCAAGCATCCCATTGCTTAGGTAGACGGCAATTTTTGGTGGTCAGTCAACATCCATGGTACCCACTGTGAACACACCTTTCGATATTGCAGTTTCTTACGAACGACCTTTTCAATTGTCCCAATTGACACATCAAATTCATTTGCTAGTGAACGTATGCTTCCACAACGGTTCATCTGTACTGCTGCATCAATTTTGGCGATGGTTTTTTTCTGTTGCAACAATATACGCTTGACCTGGCCGCCGAAGATCTGTCGTGAACTGACGTCCTTTCCAAAACATTCGTGCCCAGTCTGTCACTGTTGTCTTCGACACACATTTGTTACCGTACGCTGCCTGCATTCTTCAATAAATGTCCACTGGTCGACATCCTTCAAATAAAAGAAACTGAATCAGCGCTCTTTGAGCTTCTTTGGACGGATTTTGGATCAACCCGGCCATTTTCTCAACGGTCAGAAACAGAACCTATGCATCATGGGAAGATAAGCATGTGCTCTTTTATTCATTGGTCAGTACTTATCACATGACAATGACATGATCATGTTCAACGTACACAATTACGCGCGGTGCGGCACAAACGGATTTCAAATTAACGCTCCTAATAATAACAAATGGACTAATGATCAAGTGCATCATGTTTCCGCTAATGGGTAGAAATATGAGCAGAACAGATGTAAGAAATGTGGATAACAAAGCAGTGAATGTTTGAATTGTTTGCTAAGGTAAAGATACATTCCGCGTTACTTAGTGCAGATCTTCACTACTGACTTGGGATTTATCCAAAGCTTTGGATCATCTGTGCCTTGATCAGTTGGCCCCAGCATAACATGACATGGCATAACATAGCAACCTTGTTGTAGTTACCTTAGAGTACGTGTAAGGAATATACTGGAGCATGTTCACAAGATAGTGTAATGTTGATTCTTTGTGTCCCAAACAGTTCTTACTTAAACTCACTTTATTTCAAGTTGTTATTTTAGAAATAATGAAATAAGTGGACAAAGGATGTTAAAGTACTGATTGTGATAATAAATATATCTAGTTGATGTAAACATGTGGTGATTTGCTTGATACATAATGTGCTCAGCTAAAATCTATACACAATTGGTTCAGCTGAAATCTCATACATGATGTGTGCAGCTGAAGTCTGATACAGGAAATGGTCTGCTGTAATCTGATACAGAAAATGGTCAGCTGTAATCTGATACAGGAAATGGTCAACTGTAATCTGATACAGGAAATTGTCAGTTGGAATCTGATACATGAAATGTTCAACTGTAATGTGATACAGGAAATTGTCAGTTGGAATCTGATACAGGATATGGTCAACTGTAATCTGATACAGGAAATTGTCAGTTGGAATCTGATACAGGAAATGGTCAACTGTAATCTGATACAGGAAATGTTTAACTGTAATTTGATACAGGAAATTGTCAGTTGGAATCTGATACAGGATATGGTCAACTGTAATCTGATACAGGAAATTGTCAGTTGGAATCTGATACAGGAAATGGTCAACTGTAATCTGATACAGGAAATGGTCAGCTGAAGACTGATACAGGAAATGGTCAGCTGTAATCTACTCAAACCCCACAAAAATACACAAACATCCCACAGTCAGACTGTGATTTGTTGCCACAGAGAACGTCTGGTAAAAGTATGCTTGATGAAAGTAACGACATGGTTGAAACAAAGACCACTTGCTGCTCCTTGTCTGTCACAGTAAGAGTATATTCACTGAAGAGATTGTGTTACAGCTACGTATGGCCTAATGATACACAATTTAGCTGTAAGGAATGCAGACAAAAAAGAAATGAATGTTGTAACACAATCTCTAATTTGTATTGAAGAATTTTACATCCTTTTATAAACAGAGTGGTTTTATAAACACTTAAATTCCAAGATAATGTTCATGTTTGTGTTGGAATCAGTGAAATGGTTCAGGTATTTCCGTTGTCACGTGCGATCTGTCTCCTGCCCTCTCGCTGACCTGCTTGTGATGTGCCTGCATTTTAAGTTTGAGGTTTTTGTTTCTGACATTTTCTAGACATGAGTTATTTGACTTCTCTTTTGTCTGACTGCGTTCACAGTCAAGTACATTCATTAGCGCTTTACATATAGTGTCCCTTCTCTTTGAAATAAACCATTTGAAATTATCAAAGTGTTTGTCCTGTGTTTAGATATTTCATTCATATTATTTGTAGTTGCTGTATCATTACTTTTATTATTATTGTGGTAAAAGAAAGAACGTTGTATGCAGTAAATTTCCGTTATTCGAGGTTAGAACAATAATTCAAGCTTATTACCTACAACCAGTTTAAACATATGGCTACAATCCTGGATAGTTAGTAATGTTCAACTTAGTTGCATATCCTTTACAGGATGCTGCACTCAACCCCGCATATTTCGACCGTTTGTGATTTCTTGACAAGTTTATGTTCAGTAGTTTGCCATTGCTTTCTGAACAAATGGAACTCATACCTGGATGAAACCAGCGCAAGACGGTCTGCTGTAAAATCGCCCTCAGCTGTGTAATGAGCACAGTATGTGGGATTACAAATTGTGCCTTAACACATTCACCACAGTCCAGTCACAGCTAGCAAACAGTTATAACATGTTATTGTTATATGTAACCAGTTTTTACATATGGCTGCAAATCCGGGACAGCTAGTAAACAACCAAAACATGTTACATATATCTAGTTTTATCATATGGCTGCAAATCCTGGACATTTAGTAAACAGTCAAATAACTTTTTACATTGAATCATTTTTAACATATGGCTGCAAATCCTGGACAGTTAGTAAGTATATAAATAAATGTTTTGCATATCCTTTACAGGACATCGCTGTCAACATCAGCATTTTCAGCTGTATATGTTGCTTTCTTGGTAAGATTACGCTTAGTAGTTCAGTTAGTAAGTAAACAGCTAAAAAAAGCTAAAAAAATTTACATATAACCAGTTTTTATATATGGCCGTGAATCCTGGACAGTTAGTAAACAACCAAAAAATTTTGTATATAACTAGTTTTAACATATGACTGAGAATCCTGGACAGTTAGTAAACAACCAAACAATTTTTGATGCAACTAGTTTTAACATATGACTGAGAATCCTGGACAGTTAGTAAACAACCAAACAATTTTTGATGCAACTAGTTTTAACATATGACAGAATCCTGGACAGTTAGTAAACAACCAAAACATGTTACATATAAGGGAGAAGCTATACACAATATTTTGTGTATAGTCCAAGCCGCTATACACAAAATTTGTGGCTGGTCACGTGATTATTCGGCACAAAATTGTGTGAATAGTATGTGCCGCTATTCACAAAAATTTGAAGAAGACTCTATTATTATTCTCTCTCTTTTTTTTTTGCAAGTTCTTTTTCTTCAAACTTCACAGAGACAATATTTGTCAACAAGGACACACTCTACGTACAGTGATATTTTATTTGGCAAATAAAATTCACGTTAAACAAAGACATCTATTGGATTCATCCCAGACTCGATCACTCCGTCATTGCCTGGGGGATGCGACCCCCGGCAGCTACCACAGATCCATAGAGAACACTTTATTCAGATCCTTCGAGTTTCTCAGTTCTATATTTTAGTTCCTAAAACAAGCAACTAGAAAGTCCCTTAGAAGCCCTGGAGATGTGGATATACAGACGAATATGTCGTATTTCATGGAAACAAAACAAACAAATGCAGAGGTTCTAAAAAAACTGGGAATGAAGAGAGAGAGAGAGAGAGAGAGAGAGTTCACGGAAGAAATAAAGAGGAGGCAAGTGAAATATTTCGACCATAAAAGACATGATACTCTTATTTAAAAAAACCATACTGGAGGGCAAGGTTGAGGGCAAGCGAGCAAGAAGTAGACAACGATATAATTGGGAAGGTAACACCAAGAATTCTGGACAGTTAGTAAACAACCAAAGAAAGAATGTTACAAATACAGTTTTACCAATGGGAGCAAATCCTGGGGAGCTATTATTAAACAACCAAAAATGTGTTACATATAAACTAGTGTTAACATATGGCTGCAAATTCTTGACAGTTATTAAACAACAACAAAGCATTACTCAAGACCTCAGAATTGTGATTTTACTGAAGAATGCTCAAAATTGCTTGGAAAACCAATATGAGTAACGGAGTGACTATACACAAGATGATGTGATTAATTCTGAATATATGAGCCGCTATACACAAATATTTGTGGCTGGTCACGTGATGTCTTCCTTTTGACTACATTATTAATGTTTGTGGAATTATCATTGTGTTTTCGGTAGTGTAGTGATTAGTATCTCCGCCTGCCACACGGGAGACTGGGGTTTGACTCCCTGCCAGCAATTTTTTTAATTTTTAATCAATCAATCAGGTGCCATCTCCACAATGAAGATTGGCTGCAATGGATCTCCAACGCTGTCTGTCTCTTGCCTTGACTGTACATTCTGTCAGGTTGATGTTCGTCCATCTCTTGATGTTATCTTCCCACTTGTATTATTGTCTACCTCTTGCTCACTTGCCCTCAACCGTGCCCTCCAGTATGGTTTTAATAAGAGTATCATGTCTTTTAACATGGCCGAAATATTTCACTTGCCTCCACTTTATTTCTTTCATCTACTCTTCATTCCCAGTTTTTCTAGAACCTCTGCATCTGATTGTTTTTTGTTTCCATGAAATACGACACATTCGTCTGTTTATCCACAGCTCCAGGGCTTCTAAGCGACTTTCTAGTTGCTTGTTTTACGAACTAAAATATATATCACTGTATGTAGAGTGTGTCCTTGTTGACAAATATTGTCTTTGTGAGGTTTGAAGAAAAATAACTTGCAAAAAAAAAAAAAGACAGACAAAAAAAGAGAATAATAGAGTCTTCTTCAAATTTTTGTGAATAGGGGCTCGTACTATTCACAAAATTATGTGCCGAATAATCACGTGACCGACCACAAATTTTTGTGTATAGGGGCTTGTACTCTTCAGAACATTTTGTGAATAGGCCTCCCAATGAGTAATATAAATGATTTGAAAGATGCTAAAATACAAAGACAAATTATTACAAGCATCAGAAAGAGACAGACGCCATTTGTTGGCCAAAAGAGAAGAGAAAAAAAGAATATTATGTGACTTCTGGAAATAGATATGGGAAAACAGCAAGAGCTGTGCCATGACATGGAAGGGTATCAACACACAACTGATACTCGCTGTTGGAAATCACAAGATGCAGAGAAGCATCCTTGCCACACTTGTGACACTAGTCAAAGTTCTTGATGAAGATGTGTAAAGAAACCGTTAACTCTTAAAGGCCGAGAGTCTAGTAGGCCCTACTTGAACCTAATAATACTAATATTTTCAAACGTTCATGGTAAGATCTCGAGTGATATCGAAAATTGAGCAAAATTGATCGTTGCCTATTTTACAGCTACTAATTCTAGCTACAAAATAGTAGTAATAAGCTGAGTTCAATACTGGTATGCTGAAGATACAATATGAACAAAAAATACAACAAAATTTGAAGTAAAGTAATGCAGGTTATCAGATCTCCTGGCTCACTAAATGTACAGATAAACAGCACATCTCTGAAGAAAATTACGTAATTTAAATATGTAGGAAGTAATCAAGTATGATCACAGAAGATGGCAAAATAGACAGAGAAATCTAAATCAGATGTCAAAAAGCAAGTGTGCTTATGTATCAACTATCACCCATACTACTGAAACATCCAAATATGTCCGCAAAACGACTGATAATAAACAAACAGTATATTCACACCAACTCTGTGCTACCGGTGTCAAATTTGGATATTATCCAGGATCCAAATTACACCTACGTAATAATATATAACACATGTGTCGTGTGAGATAAGACGCATGAGAAGAGCTGCCAAATTAACTATCCGAGACTGAGTCAGAAATGGTTTTATCACACAGGCAGTGGAATCAATAGAGTTGTGCCACACAAGAAAATGCCTTTGACAGCATGAATATGTAATCTCTCTAGAATTGATGGTGCAGCTTGATGATCTGATCCCGCCGACGACACACGCGAAATCAAGATAGACTTAACACATGTGATGAGAGGTCAACACACGTGATCAAAGGTCAACAGACGAGATGAGAAGTCAACACGCGTGATGAGAGGTCACAACAGTTTAGGTTTAGTCAGCCATTTTTTGTTGCTGCAGACAGCAAATCACATACTTCAAAACTGTCCAAATTACGATATACCTAGACAAATCTTCAGGCCTAGAGAAACCGCAGTGGAAGATAAACTCTATGGACAACTCTCCCCCCCCCCCCCCCCCCCCCCCCCCGCCCGCATATCCCATTACAGGACATCGCTGTCATCACCAGCATTTTACCGCTGTTGTTGATTTCTTGGCAGGATTACGTTCAGTAGTTTGCCATTGATTTCTTAGCGGCCGGCTCACATATCGCGCAGCTGCGTTTGCTCACGTGGATAAACGGAATTACGGAGAAAGTCGCTAAATCTGGACCATGGAGACCGGCTCTATGGAGCACTGAGTGAATTAAATTACTAGTGATAACATTCCAGTTATAGACAAAATTTCAAGCGATTAAGTGCAATAATTTATATTGGAAAGCAAATGTACGGAGATTTATGAGATAAATACCTGGATGGCTTGATTACATGCACTGTCACAGGCCGGGTAAATGCTATAAGGAAATGGAATAACATTCATCTTCTTCTTCTTCTTAATTGCGTTGTGGCTGTATACAATAGAAATTCGATATTTGAGCCGTTCGGTGGGCACATCCAGCTTCTTCGGGTGTTTGTTGAACAGGTTAACCTTCACGACATTTGCATTCAATAAGAGGCACGACTACATGACAAGACTTCAGGAGCAATAGACAACAATATAGTCACATGAATATTAAAATAAGCAATTGTAGACGGATCACGTTCAACCATGAGTAATAGTTCACAACACAGATGGTGTCTATGGGGATAATACATAATGAGTAAAGACAAGCGACAGCTGAACATGCGAGATGTTATGGTGATAAATTTTACAACCACTCGAACAATAACACTTAAAACACGATATGACAAATATACCTGAAATCTTAATGCATTAAATAGCACCTCTGTATACACAAATATAACAAACATGTAATAGGGATTACTTTAATAGTAGAACTTTGTAAGTTTAAACAACAATTGATGCATATCATATTCAGAGAACTATAGCTTGTGAAATATCAGGACATCAGAAATGTCCTCCATAGAAAATCACATCATATTATAGATCCAGAAATCTTTCTTCTCAGAAAGCCTGATAGTCCTGCTGAATTCAGTAAAGACAATATCTAGCTAATTTTAAAGCACACTTTAGCCCAATACATGATCCCATTACAAAAATTGGATTATTAATTAAATAGCAGCATATAATTCTTTTATTCATATAGTTCTGCATTATGAAGACAACAACAACTCTACGATAAATTGAATGACTCCCAAATGACATCCCTGTCTGAAGCGTTCACCACTTTGAAGAAAGTTGCAAGTGCTCTGTTTTCGGAAAAAAATGCTAATCCATCCCGATGCAGATCGAACTCGTGATCACCGACCGGGTCACAAGTGAATGTCTAGCCACTACGCTATCGCGGCTTTAAAAAAAAAAAGTCTTGTAGCAGGAATCTGCTGTTTCTATGTGAAGTGTGCGGATCATGACATACGCCTGAGTGCACGTGGGAATAGGTGGCCCATCTGTTCCTCCCACAGCGAATGGCGAGTGCGGGCACGGAACTCTCGTCCGACAGAACTCATAGAGTATATGGTGCTAGTCCATATGTTATCATCCATTCATCAATCGATTGGTGCTGTGACTAATATTCCTCCGATTGCCTTAACTTCCCTGGACCTTTCCTGGTACACATTTTAGGCTTGTTCGACTTGGGTGGGGCCTTAGTTACATTTTGTAAACAACCTGGCTTTGATAAGGATTCAGCCAGAGACGTCGTCATAAAGAAAAAACCAAAACAACAACCCACCTGAAAAATAATGTAAACTAACCACTTGACACCCAGGTTCCTATATGTCAGTAAATGTCAAGGATCACTGTCATGGTACACGCAATTCTCCATCAACGCTCCAGTCTCCTCCCATAGATCATACAACTCCCAATTCATGAACTAAAGCACATGTTGCTTGCGCTTCAATAGGGCTCAACTCAACTCAACGTAGGACGTGTACGGACAGACATAGAGAGCTGAATCGATAACAAGTACTCCATAAATATTGTTGGTCTGGTCCTTCGCAATTGATATAATCTGTTCATGCCATATTCGTTGATTAATATAATTATAAATCATTTCGTCGATCCTATCAGCACAATAGTCCTGCATTTCGTCTGGTACAATGCCTTGGTTGCTCTCTTCATGTCTTTAATTCCTTTGACAACAGCATGTTTATATGCGAGACATTTCTGAACAAATACGTCTATTGTTGTAACCTGTGTTGTTGTGTTTCATTGAATATGTTGTAACTTATGTTGTTGTGTTTCATTGAATATGTTGTAACTTATGTTGTTGCGTTTCATTGAATATGTTGCAAACCTATGTTGTTGTGTTTCATTGAATATGTTGCAAACTCTGAGTATCCTGGCTTCATAATCATCGACACTGGGGACTGCTCGTAGGCTGGCCATAGCAATGATAATTTTAAACAATATTAACTGATTAAGTACCAATGGGTAATATATCGCAAGTGTGCGCCCGCCCCCTCCCATTTGGACAGAAGGACGATATATCGCCATACTAGGGTTTCGTGTTATTTGTTTCGTTTCGTTTCGTCAATCCTCCGCAGCTTTAATGCTCACTGAACGGAAATTTTTTGGGTGTTATGAGAAGAAATGATTTGGAGAACTTGATGACAACTGGTAAGATCGAGGGAAACAGACCAAGGGGAAGACCTAGAAGCAAGTACCTGGATGGCAGAAACACGGAGCTGATCCACGACTCTGGTGATCGAGTGAGATGGCAGAACATGACCGCCCACGCTTACCGGCATGGCACATGATGGATGGGTGGATGGATGGAACGGAAATTACATTATAATATTTGTTCATTTGATTCTACCCCATGTTTGGTCCAAACCTATTTTTTTTCCTTTGGCATTGAATCAATTCAGAAGCTGTGACACACCACAAGCAAACAAACACAGATAAAAACCGTTGAAATGACGCATGTTTGCTGTGGCAACATATGGATGTGGGTGACGAACAATTTCGCAGTCACGAAAGAAGCTGTAACAATGCGTGTACAGAGGATCAACAAGTAACTTCTGATGTATTCATTTTAAAACAGGCTTTATTTGTTCATGATGGCCGATACAAAATCCAAGGACCACTAAATTATGATGTTGTCTTCTCTTCTCTCGTCCTTGGTGGTAACTACCCACAACAAGCTACGTCACGACGACTTGAGCATCCTTCTTACTGTTCTATCAGGATGCTCAAACGTGCTGTAGTCTTGCACCCCTAAGCTAATACAGATATGGTATTCATTCTGCTACACCTCTCTTTCTTTAAAAAGACTTTTCTTCTTCAAAAGTCTTAACTCCTAACCCCTTTATCCTACACCTTCTCTCCTTACCTCCCATAATTTCTCTAAGCCGCCCCAAACTAACTTAAGTAAATATTTCCTCTTCGTTTCTGGCCCTTCAAAAAAAAAACATAACATAACATATATTATTTACATACCCTATCACAAAAACCCTTTCTTGTATAGGAATCGATTATACCTCAATAATATTTAAATCTCAGTTTTATACAATACATCATAACACATATGGGTACCTTTTTGAAATACTTCTTCTTCTCTTCATAAGCAATCCGCTTAACTCTTCTTATCACGAACTCAAAAAAATTCAAAACGCTGTACTCTTCTGATACTACCTCAACTCCCTATTGTCATCACTAACAGTATTACCCCCACATTACTACTTCTCCACTTTCAACCAACCTAAAATCACTTGCACACGATAGGAAGACAAAGAATCGGTGCGCACCGGAGATTCAAAGAAGTAGAACTCTTCCTCACAAAAACTACACTCAGCTAAATCACACACACCTTTACCCCCCTATGTCATTTGAGACTTTATGTAATAAAGTCTAAAACAATTATATCTTCTACAGTTTACTTATACCACTTATTATGGCAACAGTTTACGCTGCTATCTACAGCATCAAGCACCAACCATCAAAAATTTTATTCACTCCCAAATGTCTATATATTACAGACATTACACAAATCAAAAAGGTCCATCATCCCTCAAGACCTCTTTCCCCATTATACACATCACCTCACATAACTAACCTCACTCAGAATTCCCTCTTAATCTCGCCGAAAACTTCAGCAACCCCCTAATGTCCATTTATTATGGGCATTTCTCCTGAACCTCAATTTATGCCGTTATCAACAGCAACAATACCACTGCCACTGGTATGTCTGTGACCGCTTGCAATCAACGTTATTCTTTCTCAGTCCATATATTACGGACCCCCAAAACCTCATGTCATTTAATCTATTTTCTCTGTGACCACAGCACTCCACACTGACAATTGTTTATTTCGTACTTACCCCCCTTTTCTATTGTACTGATATTCACAGTATATAGTTATTCTTCGAAGTAAAATATGGCATTCAATTCATGTTTTACTATTTGTCTTCACACTGTCTGGCGTAGCACGTTACCCACTTCTTCTTCTATAAGCCAGCAATCTTTAAATCCATGTTTACTTGCGACCTCGTGGAGACCATGTTATAAACTTTCCCCACATTTACCCCACTGCGTTAGTCACGTTAATCTTTTCTTCCCCAATATGGCATCTAATCCATATATATTCAATCAATGCTGACTTAATGCATCTTCTATTTTTAACTCCCGCAGAACCCCTTTTCTTTAGTAGTAACCCCATTATATGTTTCCAACACTTCACAGCCACCATATCATCAACCTCTTTACGCTGATTATCACAGCAATCTTGCTAACAGAATATACTCATGAACTTATTATTTACAAAGAGAGTGTGTCTCTCTACTAGTCCTCAGTAGTTTATTAACTCTTTTCTGAACGAAGAGTCCTAAATAAAGCCCCATGTATTGCCTTTATTCTAGACAAAACCATAACTGTTTGTGAAGTAAACTTAACTTAAACAATTTATAAACAGAAAAACTACTATTCAACAGACAAGACAATTCAAAGTAAATTATGAGTCAATCAAAATAAAACAACAGGATGTCATACCCCCCAGGTTTTGAACTGTTTATCCCCAACATCAAAACATGCATCAATTTAAATTAAAAGAAAATATCTAGTTTTATCTAACACTACTGGTCTCTTTTACGGACCAGTAGTTTGTACGCAAAAGACTAAAAACACAATAATCCTATTCTAAAATCAAATAGTGATAATCATTTTACAGGACCAAATCAAGCAAAAATAATATAACATACTATACATATTCAATCAACATTGGTCTCTTATACTAACCAATGAAATACACATCTGTTCACCCAAGTCATGCCTATTCCATTATTCTTACAACAGATAAAACAAAACAACTCAATGTCAAGCATTAACGCCAATATATATATATATATATATATATATATATATATATATATATATATATATATATATATATATATATATATATATATATATATATATATATATATATATATATATATATATATGTTACCTACAGACCAATTCCTAACTTAGAACAATATCTGTTCTCTCAACAAAAGTCATTAATCAACAATGACCGTACTTTTTCTGGAAGTCAATCATTGATTATCTCCCCTCACAACATTCTATCTTTTACAAAACTAACTTCTAACACATCACAATATTTGGAATATAAATCTAAACAACCACTGTAACTACAGGTCAACTCATTTTATCTATTACTAGTGTGACGGCTTTCCCAATGTCATCTACCAGTCATCTATCTAACAATAGAACCTGTGGCTCGGCACCCTATTGAAATGTTCGCTTTTGTTGAAAAACATTCTGATTTGCTAGAGTTCAGGATGAGCAAACGCGACTGTATTTTCTCGTAATTTCCAAACGAAGGAGCAATAGGGTTGACTCAATATAAGCTCTCGTTTTTCTTCAGGTCCTCAAAGTCAATGTTAAATGAGCATAACGGAAGAAAACAGCTCCTTCAAACAAGTTCTCTATTGAATTCGAGTTGTTTATAGCTGTCTTGAGATTTCTTTGCTAGTATGTAAATGGCTGACCTTCAAACACAAGGTTACTTAACGGCTGTAATAATGCAGGTCAAACCTCATAGCAATTTGACAAAAATCACGTTGCTTCAAGTATTTATGACGAGAAACAGCTTAATAAAACTCCACAGGCAATCATGTTATGTAGATGGCTCCATTCAAAAATCTTGATGCGTATAAGTTTAATTTAGGTAGTCCGAAAAACGCTTAAATTTTGACTTTGATTCAATTAGAGGTGGTCCGATTTTGAACTTTTTTATTTAAATGAATGTCTAAAATTTAGTTTATACCTCAACAAGTTGGTTGGTGATAAATTTTTCATGACAGTCCACTTTAGCATGTGGCATGTTGACTTTCGTACTTCACGTTGTACACGCGACATCCAAGTAAAAAATCGAATCCTGTGTGCGGCGCCAATAATCCATCTGTAACAATAGTTAGTTAGTTAGTCGACAGATCATCCTCGTTGCACATCGAACCATTCAGTCCATAAGTGCTCGGATCCCCTCCTCAGCAAATCCCGCAGCGTGTAGCGGCTAATGACGCCAGTTCTGTGTTGGTTTATCAATCTTCTTTGGCTTCCTGCGTAGTGTTCTTGTTTGGCCACCCCTCTTTTAATTTGCTGCTCTCGCAGTCTGGCCATTGTTGTAGATTCACAGTCATCACTTGGTACTCGCAAAAGTCTCACTTCTCGTAGAGCATTCAGAATGTCAGCCTGGTCCATGGCGCGTCCGCCCTCCACAGTAGCCTCACCTGCGAGCTTGTCAGCCCGCTCATTTCCTTGTACTCCCGCATGACCTGGCACGAAGATGAAACTAATCTTTGCCAGCCGAGACCGCTTCAGACGCAGCAACCATTCTCTTCGGATCGACCCCTCCTCTATCCTCTTGATCATGTTCATTGAGTCGCTAAGGAAACAAGCCCTAGTGAATGTATGTGTCTCGAGCCATGTTATTGCTTTACTTACTGCCATGACTTCCATGGTCAGGCTACTTGTGGTTTCAGTGAAAGCACCAGAGTCCTCCTTCACAATTCTCCCTCCGGCCCGAGCTGTAAAGGCCCATGAGCTTCTCACATGTCGGACGACCGACCCATCTGTGTAGATGACCGCGTCACCGTCTAGCGAATTCTCGAAAATCAACGCTTGTACTTCAGCCTCAACAGCAGCCGGATTTTCTTGTCTGCATTTTCTATCTAGTTGGATGCAAACTGAAAAGGATGTGCAGAAGTCTGTTGGCACTTGCACCCACTCCTCGCCAGGTTCTAAGTCCTCAAGTGAACACACCTGTTGAAGAATGTCTTCGGCTTGACCCATCCACGACCGTCCTCTTTTTAACCTGCTGCCCTTCACCTTCCTAATTTCACTATGCAGTGGATGTTGTGTGTTTGCGTTAATTCTGAGGTAGGCGCGTGCCCTGCAAACTTGTATTCTCTCTTCAATGGTTGGAAAATCAAGAAGGTAGCGCATCGCCCTGCATGCTGTATCTCTTGTACATCCAAGAATAATGCGCATAGCTTCATTCTGTATCCTTTCTATCCTTTCTATCTGCTTATGGCTGAGAGTCAGGATTGCCATTGCATACTCCAAAACAGACATGACTAGCCCCTCGTACAGAAGACATAGATGGAACAATTCAAGTTCAACATCTGTAACAATACGTGTACAGAGGATCAACAAGTAACTTCTGATGTATTCATTTTAAAACAGGCTTTTTTTGTTCATGATGGCCGATACAAAATCCAAGGACCACTAAATTATGATGTTGTCTTCTCTTCTCTCGTCCTTGGTGGTAACTACCCACAACAAGCTACGTCACGACGACTTGAGCATCCTTCTTACTGTTCTATCAGGATGCTCAAGCGTGCTGTAGTCTTGCACCCCTAAGCTAATACAGATATGGTATTCATTCTGCTACAAAGCAAATCGAGACTTTAGAGTCTAAATATTTTTGCAAGCTAATATATTGCTTGGCTGGCTTGTGACTGCTCTAGAAGACCCAGCTCTTAAGTGCCTTGCATTAGCCTTAATGTCATCACAGTCCTAAACGGGCTTATATCTATTAAGGAATGTCGAGTTCACCGTGTGTCGAAAGTACACTTGTTCCTGCACCGAGGCGCCGTCGTCATTTGGTGGAGGAAGGTTCGAATCCGGTCGGTAACCATAGCTTTGAATTTGTCTGTTGTCTAATGTGTCCTCTAGTCTCTACTTCTTTTCCCTACTTCTATGAGCGACAAACAATACGTGTGTGTTAATTTATGGATTGTACCTATCCTACTGCTATACGAGGTCTAACGGCTTCTTGCTTTACTTCTGGCAATTCTCATTCTATAAGCCACTTGGAGATCTTGGAAACTTTGATCCTAGAGTTCCTTTGATTTCCTATGTCTTAAATTGATTTTTCTATCTGAATTTATGGTCCTTTGTTGTTGTTGTGTTATTGTTGTTTATTACATCATTAAAGCACGAAATTACATTGCAGATGAGGACGGGGCATATCGGGAATGCCTCGATTCTGAGATGTGGGTTCTTGACTTAACTGCAAGCACGAAATGAATTTCATCCTTCCTTCCTAATCTCATGTGCTCCTTTCCATTCTTTGATGTACCATGTAAACTACGCAATCTTGGGTTATCTCCTCTATAAGACTACTGTAAGTTTGCTAGGGTGCCTTTTATATTGCCGCCCATCCTTAGGCGAGATCATCGCTGTCGCATGCATGCTGGACTAGAACGTATATTCTTTCAGAATCACTTGTCATCATCCCTTAATCATTGTTTTACTGTTGGGAAGACTGCGTGTTGATCCCATAAGCGACTCTTGGATGGTTCGACGACGCATCAGCACAAACATGTAAGTTCAAATGTCATTACAACGAGTGTGTGTTTGGATAGTGTTGCCAAGTGCGTGTTAACGCATCGATGCCGGGACCTTGTATATAAAAGACCAGTTCGCCTTGCGTGCATCCCACATCGTCATTCATCATCAAGTCACCTGAACAAGTCAAGCAACCTGATACGGGGGAAAATGGCATGCGGCAAGAACACAGAAAGGCACGTAGCATCCAAGATGTGCAGTGTGGGAGCCGACAAGACCGTCAAGAAGACGAAAGTGGAGAATCTGCCTAGTTAGTTAGTTAGTTAGTCGACAGATCATCCTCATTGCACATCGAACCATTCAGTCCATAAGTGCTCGGATCCCCTCCTCAGCAAATCCCGCAGCGTGTAGCGGCTAACGACGCCAGTTCTGTGTTTGTTTATCAATCTTCTTTGGCTTCCTGCGTAGTGTTCTTGTTTGGTCACCCCTCTTTTAATTTGCGGCTCTAGCAGTCTGGCCATGGTTGTAGATTCACAGTCATCATTTGATTCTCGCAAAAGTTTTACTTCTCGTAGAGCATTCAGAATGTCAGCCTGGTCCATGGCGCGTCCGCCCTCCACAGTAGCCTCACCTGCGAGCTTGTCAGCCCGCTCATTTCCTTGTACTCCCGCATGCCCTGGCACGAAGATGAAACTAATCTTTGCCAGCCGAGACCGCTCCAGAGGCAGCAACCATTCTCTTCGGATCGACCCCTCCTCTATCCTCTTGATCATGTTCATTGAGTCACTTAGGAAATAAGCCCTAGTGAATGTCTGTGTCTCGAGAATCTGCCTATGAGTTGTAACAAAGAACCTAAAATTACAGTCACTACTGAAGCTACAACTAAGAAGAGCGACGACAGCCCGCTGCAGACAAGAGCCAAAACAGTTGAAAGGAAGGAGGAGAAAGACAACAGTCAGAAACACCGACTCAAAAACAGTCAGATGGGTTGTCAAGCGGATTCAAGTGGAGCTGTCAGATGAATCAATCCAGAAGCAGCTGCAATGAAAAAAAATCTTCACATCAAAATCCTGAAGGCAGAGCGGATTCTGACCTTACTCAAGGATCCCTACAATGCTGGCGGTGGTGACGACTGAGGGCAGCGAGATACCACAACAGATATCAATAAATCAAAAACTACAACAGCCCGAGGGATTCCTACCAAGAATCACGCAATGTTCCAGATGCCAGAGGGCCGGCCACAGCAGAACAATATGCCGCAGCAAGACGGAAATCTGCCGGTACTGTGCCGATCACTACGCCTTCAAAGAGTGTCTGCTGGCCAAGATGGACACGGACTTCAGAGCATCCCAACAGCAAAAGAAAGTGCACCAACTGCTTGGGCAAGCATGGAGCAAGATAATTGGGCTGTCCGTACCTCCAAAGACACAGAGACGTGTTAAAGATTGTTATTGTCACTAAGACACCATTTAAGGAAGTAATGCGGAGGTGCGAGACGCCCACGGGCATCTCGCAAGCTGAAAGATCACCCAACTGCAGAGCCAGATTGATGAGTTGGGGAAAAAAAAACAAGTTAAACTTCTGCAAACACCGGCACCGACCAGCGACATTGAAAAGCTACTTGCCGAAATTAAAAAAAAAACCAGAAAAACATAAAAAAAGAGGTGGAGAACATGGCGCAGACAACAAAGAAGAACCAAGAGATACTACAAGCAATACAAGCCGAGAGAAAACTGCTGAAAGCTGAGAGGGATTCAAAACAAAAAAAACCATACAAAAAGATACACTATAACGGAAAACTAACCTACCCGAGCCAGACATCCCTCGAAAGAGCACACAGGAAATAAACAGGGGAAAACCCCACACAAACCTACGGATCTCCACTCTAACCACCGCTGAATAACGCAGGTTGAACGAGACCGAGTTTGGAATGTTTGTTTTTGAATCAAGCAAGCGTGCATCCATCCGGACAGGCGCAGTGACCTACGAAGCGTCTAGAAATACCATGGATGAACAGCGGAGACAAGATAAAAAGTCCCCATTAACAGGAACTTATTCGACAATCAAGTGGGGTAAACTTAAGGAAATCCTTTATAAAACAGCGGTGTGGGGTTTACGGCACTGTGGATCATAAGAGGCAGGACTAGTTTGCGGAAAACAGCCTGACACTGCAGCGCTTGATTGATAAAAAGAAGATAGCTCTCTTAAGAAACAAGGAAAGAACAACGCGTAACACTCTGAGTGAGCTGAAGCAAGCTAGGAAGGATGTGCAAAAGGCTGTCAGGCAGTGTGCAAATGACTATTGGATCAAGTTATGTGAGTCCATTCAAATCGCAAAGTGATAAGGGAAACATCAGAAGCATGTATGAAGGAATAAAGAAAGCCTGTGGTCCAATGATTAAAAGAAGTGCACCATTGAAAACCTTGATTGGATAAATCATCACTGATAAGAAACAGCGGATGGGTAGAGCACGATTTGGAGCTTTACTCAAGTGAGACCAAACTGTACAAGAACAAAGGCGATCGGGGCGACTGCAATATCTATAGGGATCTTTCAATTCTGTGTATTGTTGTGAAAGTATTTGCCAGAATTGTTCTGCGCAGACTTCAAGTCCTAGGAGATCAAGTCTACCCCGAATCACGGTGTGGCTTTCGACAGAACTGGTCTACCATTGATATGATATTCTCATTGCGACAAATGCAAGAAAAATGCCTCGAACAGAATCAACCACTGTTTATTGCCTTCATGGACCTCACAAAGGCATTTGATTTGGTCAGTCGTGAGGGTCTGTTCAAGGCACTAAAGAAGTGTGGCTGCCCACCAACTCTTCTGTCCATTGTGGAATTGTTCCATACAGGCATGACGGGTATAATCAAGTTTGATGGTGCAACTTCAGAAGAGTTTGAAATTAAGAGTGGATTTAAGCAAGGTTGTGTACTAGCTCCCACCCTCTTTGGAATATAGTTTTCACTTCTACTGAAATATGCCTTTCATAATCAGGATGGTGGTATATGCATTCACTCACACTCAGATGGCGGCCTTTACAATGCTCAGAGATTGAAGGCCAAGACCAAAATTAGGAGGGTACTGATAAGAGAGTTGCTTTTTGCAGATGATGCCGCAGTTACGACCCACTCTGAGGAAGACTTACAATGTCTACTATCTGCATTCTCCAATGCTTGTTCTGAATTTGGTTTAACAATTAGCAAAAATAAGACACAGATTATGTCGCAAGGTGCAGTGGGGTGCAATCAATCTTTATTGACGACGCCGAACTAGAAATGGTAGACCAATTTACATATCTAGGATCAGAGGTAAATAGAAATTATCCCCAGATAAAAAAAATCAACATCAGGATTGGTAAGGCAGCAACAACGATGAACAGGTTATGAAAAAGAGTCTGGGAGAACAGGAAGCTTACTGCCAAAACAAAAGTCCTTGCCTATGAAGCCTGTGTCCTTAGTACTCTTCTTTATGGCAGTGAAGTCTGGACAACTTACTTACACGAAGAGAAACGTTTAAACAGCTTACATATGCGGTGTCTGCGAAGAATTCTTGGTATTAAGTGGCAAGACAAAATCACAAATACTGAAGTATTGGAAAGATCAGGTTGTGTGACAGTTTATTCCATGCTCAGTCTTCGTAGACTTAGATGGATAGGACATCTTAGGAGGATGGATGATGGTAGAATACCAAGGGATATCTTTTTTGGTGAATTACAGATGGGTAAGAGATCTCAGGGTCGGCCTCTACTACGATACAAAGATGTGTTTAAGCGGGACATGATTGATACAGCACAGGCATTGATAATGCACACTTATAGCTAGTCGCCGCTGAATGTGTTGCATGGATGGCAAATATCAGAAATGGAATAAAGACAAAGGAGAAAATGATTGCAGATAAGTCATACACAGAGCGTGTGAGACGTAAAATGGTGCATGATGGTGGAAATGACCATGTATTCATATGCATCCACTGTGGACGAACATTTACAGCGCGAATTGGCCTTATCAGTCACATTCGCTACTGCCTTGGGTTGTAGCTATTATGCCTTTTTGAAGCACAAACTATCGTCTGTCAAGATGGCAAGGTGCCAATGTATTCAACAATCATGTATAAATCATGTATGACAGTATGTTAATCCACATTGAATGCGTATTTTTATATCGATGCTGCGTATTTTTATATCGATGCTGGGTATTTATGTATCGATTCCGTGTATTGATGACAAGTAGTTGTCTACGGATGCCGAGTCTGTGTTTATGTGTTGATGCTAAATGTGTATTTGTGTTTCGATGCCGAGTAATGCTTGTATATCGATGCCAAATATGTATTTATGTATCGATGCCTTGTGAGTGGTATGTGTCGATGAAGAGCTGCATTTGTATACCGATACCGAGTACAAGGAATATGTATCGATTCCAAATGTGTATTTGTCTATCGAGCCGAGTCTGTGTATCGATGTCCAGTGTGTGTTTTTGGTTTGAACACACAAAGCTGGGAGTAAGGCAGGGATGTGTTTTATCACCGGATCTCTTCTCCCTCTATAGCGAAGTAATAATGAGAGAGATCAAAGAAACGCCAGGAATAATATTCGGAGGTTATAATATAAATAATATACGCTATGCATAGCCATATGACACAATATTGATGACGGATAATGCAAAAGATCTACAACAATTGTTGGACATTATATTATAGTAACAGAAAGTGCAAAGAAAGGACTCCTTGAATATCAAGAAAACAGTAACAATGGCGATATCAAAGAAACAGGTAGGCCCTAACACCCAAATGTGAAATAGAGATAGAAGGGAAAACATCAGATGGAAGATGCGCAACAGAGGAGCAGAATAGGACAAGCAAAGGCTGCATTTCAGAAAATGAATATCTTATGCAATAAGTCAATTTCATTGAATGTAAGAAAGAGAGTGTTAAGGTACTATATAGAACCTATTTTGCTCTATGTCTGTGAATCTTGGAATGTAAATGAAAGAATTCGGAGGAGATTGGAAGCAACAGAGTTGAGGTTCCTGAGACGAATGTTGCGAATTTCTTGGACTACGAAAGTAACAACAACGAATGCCTGAAAGAGGCTAATGAAAATAAAACAGTATATAAAACAATAAGAAAGAGGCAAACAACTTGTTTTGGTCATGTGATGAGAAGAGAGGCATTGGAGTACATCGTGACAACTGGAAAAATCGAGGGGGAGAGAGGTAGAGGCAGACCACGAGAAATGATGCTGGATAGATTGCGACGGTGGTATGGAGGAATATCAAGGGTAGAGTTGATCTAGAAAAGCAAAGACCGAGATCTGTGGAGAGTCATGAAGGCCTACGCCAGTCGGCGTGACACTTGATGATGATGATGATGATGGTGATGATGCCTAGTATGTGTTTGTGTAACAATACCGAATATATGTGTTTGTACATCGATGCCAAGTATGTTTGTGTGTATCGATGCAACATATACAAAACCAGAAGGACTTAATTTCTGCCACACAATTGAACAGAGAAGACAGCTACCGTAAAAGAAACGACATATAATTATCACAACATCTACAAGGCCATCCCATCAATCCATGCATAATGTGCCATGCCGGTTAGCGTGGGCGGTCATGTTCTGCCATCTCACTCGATCATCAGAGTCGTGGATCAACTCCGTGTTCCTGTCTCGACCATGCCATGTGGCCAAGCCATCCAGGTATTTACTTCTCGGTCTTCCCCTTGGTCTCTTCCCTTCGATCTTGCCAGTTGTCACCAAGTTCTACAATTCATTTCTTCTCATAACATGCCCACAAAATTTGACTGTCTACGTCTAATGTCTCTAACCAGAAGCACTTAATTTCTCCCAACCTTCAAACAGAGAAGACAGCCACAATAAAAGAAATGACATCTAATTATCACAACATATACAAGACCAGAATTACTTAATTTCTCCCACACCTTCAAACAGAGAAGACAGCTACCGTAAAAGAAACGACATCTAGTTATCACAACATATACAATACCAGACGTACTTAATTTCTCCCACACCTTTGAAAAGAGAAGACAGCTACCATGAAAGAAACGACATCTAATTATCACAACATACACAAGACCAGAATTACTTAAATTTCTCCCACACCTTTGAACAGAGAAGACAGCTACCGTAAAAGAAACGACATCTAATTATCACACCATATACAATACCAGAATTACTTAATTTCTCCCACACCTTTGAACAGAGAAGACAGCTACCATGAAAGAAACGACATCTAATTATCACAACATACACAAGACCAGAATTACTTAATTTCTCTCACACCTTTGAACAGAGAAGACAGCTACCATGAAAGAAACGACATCTAATTATCACAACATACACAAGACCAGAATTACTTAATTTCTCCCACACCTTTGAACAGAGAAGACAGCTACCATGAAAGAAACGACATCTAATTATCACAACATATACAAGACCAGAATTACTTAATTTCTCCAACACCTTTGAACAGAGAAGACAGCTACCGTAAAAGAAACGACATCTAATTATCACAACATATACAATACCAGACGTACTTAATTTCTCCCACACCTTTAAACAGAGAAGACAGCTACCATGAAAGAAACGACATCTAATTATCACAACATATACAAGACCAGAATTACTTAATTTCTCCTACACCTTTGAACAGAGAAGACAGCTACCGTAAACTAAACGACATCTAATTATCACAACATACACAAGACCAGAATTACTTAATTTCTCCCACACCTTTAAACAGAGAAGACAGCTACCACACCATGAAAGAAACGACATCTAATTATCACAACATATACAAGACCAGAATTACTTAATTTCTCCCACACCTTTGAACAGAGAAGACAGCTACCATGAAAGAAACGACATCTAATTATCACAACATACACAAGACCATAATTACTTAATTTCTCCCACACATTTGAACAGAGAAGACAGCTACCATGAAAGAAACGACATCTAATTATCACAACATACACAAGACCAGAATTACTTAATTTCTCCCACACCTTTGAACAGAGAAGACAGCTACCATGAAAGAAACGACATCTAATTATCACAACATATACAAGACCAGAATTACTTAATTTCTCCCACACCTTTGAACAGAGAAGACAGCTACCATGAAAGAAACGACATCTAATTATCACAACATACACAAGACCAGAATTACTTAATTTCTCCCACACCTTTAAACAGAGAAGACAGCTACCACACCATGAAAGAAACGACATCTAATTATCACAACATACACAAGACCAGAATTACTTAATTTCTCCCACACCTTTGAACAGAGAAGACAGCTACCACACCATGAAAGAAACGACATCTAATTATCACAACATACACAAGACCAGAATTACTTAATTTCTCCCACACCTTTGAACAGAGAAGACAGCTACCACACCATGAAAGAAACGACATCTAATTATCACAACATACACAAGACCAGAATTACTTAATTTCTCCCACACCTTTGAACAGAGAAGACAGCTACCACACCATGAAAGAAACGACATCTAATTATCACAACATACACAAGACCAGAATTACTTAATTTCTCCCACACCTTTGAACAGAGAAGACAGCTACCACACCATGAAAGAAACGACATCTAATTATCACAACATACACAAGACCAGAATTACTTAATTTCTCCCACACCTTTGAACAGAGAAGACAGCTACCACACCATGAAAGAAACGACATCTAATTATCACAACATACACAAGACCAGAATTACTTAATTTCTCCCACACCTTTGAACAGAGAAGACAGCTACCACACCATGAAAGAAACGACATCTAATTATCACAACATACACAAGACCAGAATTACTTAATTTCTCCCACACCTTTGAACAGAGAAGACAGCTACCACACCATGAAAGAAACGACATCTAATTATCACAACATACACAAGACCAGAATTACTTAATTTCTCCCACACCTTTGAACAGAGAAGACAGCTACCATGAAAGAAACGACATCTAATTATCACAACATACACAAGACCAGAATTACTTAATTTCTCCCACACCTTTGAACAGAGAAGACAGCTACCACACCATGAAAGAAACGACATCTGATTATAACAACATATACAATACCAGACGTACTTAATTTCTCCCAAACCTTTGAACAGAGAAGACAGCTACCATGAAAGAAACGACATCTAATTATCACAACATACACAAGACCAGAATTACTTAATTTCTCCCACACCTTTGAACAGAGAAGACAGTTACCATGAAAGAAACGACATCTAATTATCACAACATACACAAGACCAGAATTACTTAATTTCTCCCACACCTTTGAACAGAGAAGACAGCTACCATGAAAGAAACGACATCTAATTATCACAACATGTCCAGACACTACCGGCTCTGCGGCGAAGGCGTTACAAATGCAATTCGCGATCTCGCAGACCGCGTTCGAAAGAACTGCAGGAAATTTGGCAGCAGACCGTCAAACGTTGGTTTCCATATACAGATATGAGTGTCGGTCATTCAGAAAGCAATGGTAAACTACTGAGCATTAACTTGCCAAGAAATCACAGACAGCCACAAATGCTGGGGTTGACTGCGACATCAAGAAAAGGATATGCAACTAACCCAGACACTAAGCAGAAATATAATTCTATTTCTTTGACTTCTCTGTGTTTACTGACAGGATTGGGTCGTGATGGTGAAAAAAGAAAAGGGGGAAGAGTTGCTGGTCGCGGTAAATATTTCTTAAAATATCTGACACAACTTAGGCTTGTCAAGACCGCACGTGATTGCTAATGAATATTGCCTTCCAGAAGAATGACTTCCCGTCAGCGTGTATGGTGTAATATCTGAATAACAATTGACTGTGAGACGACGTGCGCGCACATCGTTACAGCTTCATTTAGCATTATTCATTCGTCTCTGAGAGCGTGTTAGGCGTTTTAGCTTTGACGCGAAGTGGTTCTAGAAATGTGGCTGGATGGTTTTCTAAGGACTGAGTGGACTGTTCTTTGTCTTAATTACATCCTTATTGGTGGTGGCCTTTGAGGGACTGAGTGGTATAGAGGTATGGTGTCCACCTCGAGTGCTGGACATCCCGGGTTCAAGCCCCGGTGAGGGCCGGGATATTTTCACGTGGACTTCTAGTAACACATTTCCCCTGGTCTCTGGGTAGTGAGGTCGGACGTCCGTGTGTATTGTTGCGCACGTAAAAAATCCCTTGGCAGTTGAAAATCGAAAAAGATTAGTCTAACGGGGCTGCCCGGGCAAGATTTCGAGTTAAAAATCCACCTAAAGTATTTCATGATTCTCGCCGGTGCTACAGGGTTCATGCACTGAGCTGAGAATTTCCGGACTCAGGCTTGAGTTAGGAGTAGAACGGAGGACTTATAGTTTACACCCGTGTGCCGTGATGCTGATCCGTGACTAAACTAAACTAAACTGGTAGTGGCCTGGGGGTACGTTACCTGCTTGAACCTCAATAGTTGTTCAGGGAGTTTCCGTGGCCAAGTGGTTAAGCCGACTGCCTCGATCTCCTAAGGTCGTGGGTCGTTCGGGGCACATGGATCATCACGGTCTGGCAAGAATGAGACAGCGAGGAGTGACGAGGGGATCTGGCCGACGCTCGACACTTAGAGGAAAGGCGAGACGGACATATAATCAGATTGCTACTGGTACTATTGGTGTTGGAACTCTTCGCTGGCTGCTGGGGATGGGGACGGAGCGCCTATGGGAATGCCCCGATTGCTGTGATGTCGGTTCCTAAATCAATCGATCGTTCGGTTAACGAGTGCAGTGTTCTCTGAGACTCCTGGGGGAGTGCTTTGTGCGATGTTTTCGGCAGGCCGTTCTGCGGAAAGAGACCGAGCCACATGGGATAAAACACGGTGCAATGAAGTCGACCCTCTTGCCTTTAACAACCCATTTAGCTACCAAGATTAATCACATCACTGAATATATGGAAAATGGGATTGTTCTCAGAACTAATGGGTTATGCATTGTACTAGGAACTATTAACAGTTAGCTACTTGTATCTTATGAAAAGTTTCTTATACAATAAGTCACTATCATTGAATGTGAGAAAGAGAGTGCTGAAATTTTACATAGAATCCGAGTTTTTTTTTTTTTAATGACAGTGAATCATTGAAAATTAATGAGCAAATTAGGAAGAGCTTAGAAGCAAAGGAAATGTGGTTACTTAGACGAATGTTGAGAATTTCTTGAACTGTCAGAGTAACTAACAATGGTTGCCTGAAAGAGGCTAATAAAACTAGAATATTATATACAACTATAGAAAAGAGACAAACAACAATTATTTCGTCATGTGGTAAAGACGACAGAGAGGGGCGAATGACATACAGGTATAATTCTGGAGCAGTCGCCATGCAGTGTTCATGCTTATCTATATCTATAAAACAGAATGTATGTATGTGGGTGGGTGGGTGGGTGGGGATGTATTGGATGCGTTCGATAACAGGTCCATCCGATTGAGATGAAATTTTCTAAACGTCTTTTCATTCCCGTGCAACCAATTGTCATAGTTTTTTAGTGTAGAATCACCTATTTACTTACTAAAATTTAGTAATTAAATTACATGACTTAACATAAGAAAAAATATATAAAGGGACATAACTTTTAGTAGCATTGCTAAATCTTAGGTAAGTCCCCTGGCTATTGATAGATAGATAGATAGATAGATAGGTAGATAGATAGATAGATAGATAGATAGATAGATAGATAGATAGATAGATAGATAGATAGATAGATAGATAGATAGATAGATAGATAGATAGATAGATAGATAGATAGATAGATAGATAGATAGATAGATAGAGAGGGTGGGATAGACGGAGGGAGAGACGGACCGAAGGGGCGGGCGGGTGGGCGGGCAGGCAGACAGACAGACAGACAGACAGACAGACAGACAGACAGACAGACAGATAGATAGATAGATAGATAGATAGATAGATAGATAGATAGATAGATAGATAGATAGATAGACAGCCTGGCCGGGTCGTCAGACAGACAGACAGACAGACACAGACAGACAGATAGTCGGAAATGGGAACGGGAGCTTATATGACTACTTATATGAATTAAATGAGATGCTCCCCACCAGGGTCTGGGTGAAGCCGGGACGGGTCAGACAGACAGGACAGATAGACAGACAGACAGATAGTCGGGAACGGGAGCTTATATGACTACTTATATGAATTAAATTAGATGCTCCCCACCAGGAGCTGGGCGAAGCCGGGCCGGGTCAGACAGACAGACAGACAGACAGACAGACAAGCAGATAGACAGACAGACAGACAGACAGACAGATAGATAGATAGATAGATAGATAGATAGATAGATAGATAGATAGATAGATAGATAGATAGATAGATAGATAGATCCCCGCCAGGGCCTGGGCGAAGCCGGGCCGGGTCAGCTAGTGCTTTTATATTTTACTTCCAATAAGTCTTAAAGTCTTAAGAGTTGAGAGAATCGACTTCATTGCACCTGGTTTTACCCCACATGGCTTTGTCTCTTTCCACAGGGCGGCCTGCCGAAAGCGTCGCACAAATCACAAGCTCCGTAATTCCAGCGACGACCCTCAGGAGTCTCCGGGAAAAATGCACTCATGAAACGAAAGTCCTAGCCCAGGAATCTAGACCACAACATAGCGCGAGGCAGACGACTTGACCACTTGGCCAGGGAGACTATTTAATAGGTAAACATGACTTTGAAAACATTGATTTCATCCTTTGTTTCTTGATATATAAGGCCCGTATTCCAATACCTCGGCCTCTCTTTCCCCCAAATGTAAACACCAGAACAATAAGCAAACAAATACAAACCAGAAAATCAAACACCAATAACAACAAAACAAGAAGCAGAATAAAACAACCGTAAATGCAATATTAATGTCTGAACACGGTAGGTTATAATGAAAAAACCATTTACAAGGCCAGACTGGTGTAAGATCCTTTCAGTTTATTGCCTCGTTAGATTCAGAAGCCTTGTATCGGTTTTCCGGTTGATTTTTGATGGAAATGTGTACTACTTCTAATAGGTTTCTGTACAGAAGAAATCAATGATAGCTGTTACGTCACTTATTTGACATCACAATTTGCGTTATGTTCAATTCAGCTATGTCCAGGGAGACCAGACGTCCCAGTTTTACTTGCACAGTCCCGGGTTTTGATGTTTTGTACCAGTATCCCGAAAATGTTCTTCCAGCGCAAGTTGTTAGTTAAAAAAAAATTAAATAAATAAAAACGATCAAGTGTTCATAAAAAGAGTAGCTCAATTTGTTTAAATTATGCCGAGATTATACGCGTGTACATACACTGAAAAGTCAACAACTTCTTGATTATAACTGGATAAAAAAAAAATCTGACAAAAATATTGTCAGAATTAAATTATTTTTAGAAGTACAAAACACAATTGTGATTGAAACACACTAATGATTTTTCCCGCTCGCTTTGAACTCGAGCGTATTCCAAAAACTGTTCTGATTTTTGCGCGTGGAATAACTTTCCCTATTAACAGTGTCTCTCGCCAACAGGCGGGTGCACTCCGACATCTGCGATACTAATTACTAGTAATTTACGTCCCAAAGTCAAGGGAAATAAGTCAACATTTTAGTCCAACTGACGGGTATAGGGGTTGAACTTTCTACCTCGCCATCAGCACACCGGAAGTTTAAGGGCTAGCGCTGTATTCTATGCGGCCATTTGACCTCCATTTTTATGACGTACGTAGACACAGTAAAATGTATAAATGTTTGTAATGTAACAGCTGTCAATACCCTACCCTTTCCACATAAGGATTTTTGAGTTATATAAATAAACAAATAAATATAAATAATATATCTTTCGTACGACTAATTTGTTGGGCAATTTTGTATCGCTAAACTGTTTCACAATTCCCCAATATCGAGTCGAGGCTTCGAAATCAGCCGCGGACGATTTGGAAACATACCACTTCGCGTTGATTTTTTACGGCATGAGGCATCGGCCGTTCAAATGTCAGTGGCAGGCTTCTTCATATTCTTCTTCTTTTGCCCTCTATTCCCCATTGGGAAAAATAGCAACTACAGAACTAAAATTGCTCAGTAAGTCACAAACATGTTTGTATTAAGGGGTTGACTGCAACGCCCTGCATAAGACATGCAACTAAGATTTATGAATGTCAAGGTTGTTTATTTCCAAAATCTGATCACCGTCGCTATATATCGCTAGAGAAGACAATGGTACGTTCATTTATTCAGTGCCGAAGGATAATATATGGCCAAATGTGACTTGCCATTTGGCTCGAAGGGCGTTATACCGCCGTACAGAGGGCATCGTGTTGTTTGTTTCTTTTCGCGGTACTTTCGCAATTGTAATGCTCCGTGAATGGAAATTTACATTATATCATCAAGATCATATCATATATCATATTAGATCATCAACAACTGCTAAAATAAGACAGCTAAGAGATTGAGGCCGGTCTCCTTGGTCTAGGAGTTAGCGACTTTCTCCGTAATCCCGTATACTCTCGTGAGTAACGTGACGTACGCGAGAATCGGTGGCGGTTCTAGTCGCGTCGGTAACTTACGGGAAATGTGAGCCGGTCGCTCAGTAAGCAATGGCGAGCTACTGAGCGTAATCTTGCCAAGAAATCAACAATCAGCTGAAAGATGCTGATATTGACAGCGATGTCCTGTAAAGGATATGAGAAAAAAAAAGATTGAGATCACCAACAACTGATAAAATAAAACAACCCAGAGACTGAGATCATCAACATCTGATATAAGTAAACACACCAGGGACTAATGATTGATTGATTGATTGATTTAGGAACCGACATCACATCATTCGGGGCATTCCCATAAGCGCTCCGTCCCCATCCTCAGCAGCCAGCGAGCAATTGATTGATTGATTGATTGATCTAGGAACCGACATCACAGCATTCTGGACATTCCCATAAGCGCTCCGTCCCCATCCTCAGCAACCAGCGAAGAGTTCCAGCACTAATAGTTCCAGTAGCAATCTGATTATATGTCCGTCTCGCCTTTCCTCTGAGCGTCGAGCGTCGGCCAGATCCCCTCGTCACTCCTCGCTGCCTCATTCTAACCAGACTATGGTGATCCATTTGCTCCTCCGAGGTGTACACGTGCTCCCACAAGGCCGCAACCACATCTGCCTTGTCATGCATCAATACTCCACCAAGTTCTGCCTAGCCAGCCAATCTGTCCGCCTGTTCATTCCCCAGCACACCGGCATCCCAGGAGAAAAGATCCAGGTGATGCTTGCTACCCGTGACCTCCGAAGCGAAGCAAGCCACTCTGCACGAAGCTTGCCTGTTCTCACTGAAATCTGATTATATATGTCCGTCTCGCCTTTCCTCTGAGCGTCGATCGTCTGCCAGATCCTCTCGTCACCCCTCACCAGGGACTAAGATCATCACTAAATGATAAAAGTAGACAACTCACAGCTTGGGATCATCAACAAACAACGTTGAGTCTTTGATGAGACAATATCGGTGTATTTACCTGACTACCACTAGCTTCATAGAAAAACTCAAAACATTTGCGTTAAATAGGGAAACAAAACTCGCTTACACTCAGGAAATAAATGACCGTAGACCCCGAGGTAGACCAAGAAGACGGCGGAGAGATAATATATATATACAGACCTACAAACACTTGGAATCAACGACTGGCAAGAGAAGGTCAACCAGAGAGACGAATGGAGACGGGTTGTATCTGCAGCAAAGAACCTCAATGGCTCGGAACGCTGAAGAAGAAGAAGAAGAAGAAGAAGAAGAAGAAGAAGAAGAAGAAGAAGAAGAAGAAGAAGAAGAAGAAGAAGAAGAAGAAGAAGAAGAAGAAGAAGAAGAAGAAGAAGAAGGTGCATGAATATTTATTGGCATTTATCAAAGACTGTAAAAAGAAACATATATAGAAGACCGATATTCCTGCATATTGACATATATACACATGTTGTATATGCTTTTGCAGGACGTTGCAATTAACCCCAGATAATTTTACGTTCAGTAGTTTGCCATGCTTACAATTCTCAACTCTATTTTAAATATATCATACCGTATGGATCAGAAACACGGATAATAACGAAAACGATAACAAATGAATTACAAAAACGTTCACTAAGTGATGCCTGCGCAAAACAGAAGGTATACAATGGTATGACAAGATTATCTAAGTGGAGTTCATGGAGGGAATTAGACAAATACCAACGAGGAGCGACGAGAAGTAAGACTTGTTAGTTAGTCGTTAGTTAGTCGTGGTTCCAACTTCACGGCAACGGGCCGTCCCCATATTGCTCCGTTCCAGTACCAGTGAATATCACACAAAATGCTCCTCACTGTCCATTGTGAACAATGGAATAGACAAGGGTATCGGCAAGCCAACAGCCCGCACAGGTACACTGTGCATAATGCCGCCGCCAGAATGCCAACACATGTGGAAAGTCCTCCACAAAAAATACAGTTCATCGTCAATGGAAACGGCAGTCACCAGAAAGACTTCATTGACCCGGGTTTAATCCCATATGGCTCGGTCTCTTTCCGCAGGACGACCCGCCGAAAGCGCCGCATAAAGATCGAACTCCGTAGTTCCAGCGGCGACTCCCAGGAGTCTCCTGAAAAATGCACTCGTGAGCCGAAATGGCAAACCAGTCAATCCAGCAACAGCCGGCCGCCATCGTTCCGAACATGCAGTTCACTCTACAAACAACCACGGACAGGTGTAAATGCATTCCACGCGAAACTCACAGCTCACAGTGTCGCGCCACGCACTCACTCAGTAGCAGGGCGACGGCACCATATCCTCCTTAGTCGCCTCTTACGACGTGCATGGTAGGCAACAGTTTTACTATTCTTTGCTCCCCCGTATGGGCCGCGGCAACACACGGGCGAGTAAGACTTGTGCGAGAACCAAGTCATTACTGCAAATTTACAACCATGGCCAGACTGCGAGAACAGCAAATCAAAAGAGGGGTGGCCAAACAAGAACACTTCGCAGGAAGCCAAAGAAAATTGATAAACCAACACAGAACTGGTGTCGTTAGCCGCTATAGGCTGCGGGATTTGCTGAGGAGCTGATCCGAGCACTTATGGACTGAATGGTTCGATGTGCAATGAGGATGATCTGTCGAATAACTAACTAACTAACTAACTAACAATGAGGAGCGGCTGTGGCCGAGTGAGGAGCGGCTGGCTGGATGAGGAGCGGCTGGCCGAGTGAGGAGCGGCTGGTCGAGTGGCTAGAATGCCGGATTCTCCTTCGGGAGACCCGGGTTCAAGTCCTCGGTAAGTTGTAGGGTTTTTTTATTTTTGTAGGGGGCAAGAAGGAAATCTGGCACTCTTCCGAATAACGGTTATAAATGGGGGCATAAACCTTTAGTAGTATCCCTTACAGGGCCTCATTGGATGATTATTTCCGATTCCGGTGCGATATACTGATTCAGGAGTTATTTCCCCATGCTGCTTAGCAACCCTAAGTTGGGAGGATTTGATGCTAACGGAGGAGCGACTGGCCGAGTGGCTAAAACGCCGGACTCTCCTTCGGGAGACCCGGGTTCGATCCCTCGGTAAGGTGAGGGATGTTTTTTTGTCGGGAGCAAAATAAAAATCCTAACCTGCACAGTTCGCGGCGACCGCACTAGCCAGGCGGCCTTAATTCCTCAGGCTCAAAGACCCCTCTGCCATACACCGCAAGGTACTTACTATATTGGCAGTAAATGACAGTTGACAGTTGACAGTGACAGATGCTAACGGACAGTCAATGGTCGTTGAAATTTACGAGAGCTACTTTTTCCACCGTAAGTACCATCGTGGTCACTGTCGTCGTGGTCAATGGGTAGTTGGACTAGTTGAACGCGGCAGTCGTCGTTGCTGGTTGGAAGTTGTGGAAAGGCGAGATGCGACAACACTGGAACGCATTATAAGTGATCACGTCTTACCAGGAATGAATCCATATTGTCACCGATGCCTGGCGAGGCTACAACAACGTAGGTCAACTAAACCATGGCATCTACGATCATACAGTTGTTGTTTATGCCAATAACTTTGTTACCCTGTATGCAGTGACATTCACACACAAACAATTGAAGGGTTACGGATGCAAGTGAAAAGGAAACAACGATACCAAGGCGGCACTAGTCGTGCAGTGTTTAATACGTATTTAGCAGAATTTCAGTGGCGCCACAGTCACAAAGAACATGTTTTCGGGCAATATTTAAAACTTTTGTGCCATAATTTCCAGATATAACTTTCAAATATTATTGGTATATATGTTTGTTTTATAGACTATGTCACAAAGTGAATGTTAACTAAGTGACAGATAGAGTGGCTATGGTTGTGTCTAGGGTATGTCCTTGTAAATGTGATGTTGAACAACAGATTAACCAAGATGTATCACAACCAAACACCAGTCAGTGAACAAGCGTTAATTTGCGCACATAATATTCCTTTAATTCTGAATTTAACACAGACACATGTAACATATAAATCCAGGAACAATAATTCTCTAAGAATATATATCCATCCCAATGGAACACTTCGAATAACACGGCCTCTCACGGCTACTAAATCTCGTCCCACACGACAGGTATACTAGCCTCTCTCTAGGCCCGACTCAAAGTAACCCACTCTGGGTCTCGAATTCCACTCACTATCCCTGGAACCCACAGTGCGGAGTTATCTTCCGAACTCCGTCACAATTCTTCACTTTCTCAGACCACGACCTTCTCCTGGTCCGGTCTAAACTCAACTCCCTCTCAGCTCGGAGTCCAAACATCAACTGACCTCCGTCAATCTTTGTCCCTCTCTTTTCAACAATTCTATCCCCCACATTGCCTCCCACATAACACACAACCTCACTGCTCCAACTGTCTGCCTCACCATTATTTTAGCCAGCTGACTTCTTCTTCGCTCCCCCTTCCCTCACTGTCTTCTCATTTTCGCCCTCTGGGGGACTTACTATTCGCCCTATTTTATCTCCTGAACTGTTTATGTGTCCCCTTGCTCTCCCGGACACTGACCTTAATGTCACTGACCCCAGGCCTGTGTCACTACCCCACCCTCAAAAGAAAACATCGTTTTCAAATGTTGGGAAACTAATACTTATCAAATATGTGACCCAGACACATTGCCTGGGTAGTCGTAAGTATAAATCCAACTTACTCTAGCTACCAGACTAAATAATATATCAAATACTCATAGTAAACTCCCATATTCTTTACACATCAATACAAGCCGACTTTCCATGTTGTGTATCAATACATGAGCTAATACATGGCATAATAATCCACATAACATAGAAAAGCATTATACTTATGTACCCGCAGGTCTATTAATATCTTCAATAACACACAAACCATGTAACCTTGCTAATACTGGTCCATGAATAAATGTCGAGGCGCTGCATTGCCTCTGTCTTCCACCGACTATCTGGAGAGTTTGTGTACCGACCATATATCAGGTGGTTCTTTTCTTGCATCAACCCACCTCTGATTCCTGTCGATGCTGTGTCTACCCTTCATGTACCCATGACTCATGGTCCCTCTATATTTATAACATCTGTTTGCTACTCCTAAGCCCTGGGTCAGTAATGTCGCGAACACTCTTTTGACCTGACTCAACTTTCCTATCTGCATATTGCACCGTTACACTTGAGTCTCTGTTTAGTCTGAACTCTTTATTCAATCTTGGCCCATATATCTGGCACCTTGCTTTCTGCTGCATACGCCTTATGCCTATGTGCCCTGCACATGCACTATCCTGAGCTGTTCTAGTATATCGGTCTCTATGTGCTAAAGGTACTGCTACTTGCCCACGTGCAGTTCCACTATCTGAAAAGCGGCGAGTGAGAACATTGTTCTTCCTCTCGAAGCACCATCTACCCTTTCTTTGACTGCCTATGTTCTACTCTCCTACACCCTTGGGAACATTTGTTCAGAGTAGTATCTTGTCTCTGGGAGTCCACTAGCACTATATTTGGGATCCATTCTCATCTGCTCAGCTGTACTATCCTTGTCCTGAGTTCCTGTGTCTACTTCAAGTGCCTCTTCTACCTCAGCTATACTCTCTAATTTAGGTTCTCTTGTGGTAACTACCTCATTACTGCTTACACTATATTTTTGGTCCCAATAAACTATTTCCTCTTCTGTACAATCTTTAACTCCTATAACATTTCCTATGATCAAATCAGCCACTGGTGAATCCAAAACACACGCTGTCACTCTTCCAGTGATATATGGTGTTTTTACTGTTATTATGGCTAATGGGTAGAACTCTACTGTGCCGTTGAATGTTATGCATCTAATCTTTTTCCCTGTATAATCCGAGGGATCTATTAAACTTTTCCTCACTCCGATAGACGTACATCCGGAATCCCTAATTGTTAACGCTGGTCTATCATTGACAAATCCCTGATGCAGCTTCAGACTTCCTCCTTCATGCACTGCTGATCCTGCTTTCACTGTATGACCACATATTAGGACTGGCTGACTGTCTTTTTCAAAAAGAGGTTTGCACCCACTACAATCTTCATTGTTCAGCGTCTCAATTACTTGCGCTGCATTTGAGTGCTCTGTTTCTCTCATCCTACATTGATGACTGAGATGCCCCTTCTTTCCACATTTGAAACAGATGATCTCCTTCCTTGCGTAACTTGTTGGCTCACTGGATGGTTGTGCATCACACTGTGCTGCCTTGTGTCTCCAGCTCCCACAATTCCAACATCCGGCATAATTTGGACGCCTCTGGAAATTTCCCCTTCTGTATGGGTACCGTCCTGCTCTGCCAAAATGGTTGCCCTGGATACCATTATCTTGAAGTTCTTGCTGCTCACCTTTCTGTGCTGAATCCACACTTTTCGCCCTTGGTCTGATGACTGGATTCTGGTCCTGTTTAGTGTACGCTGCACAGACTATTTCCTCACTCATTAATTTCCCAATAGATACGTTAGGATGTGCCGTCATGTAGTTTTGCCCTAACTGAGACATTGTGTCTATGTCCTTTGGCTTACGTTCCTCAAAGAAAGCTACTAAGTTAGTATTACATGAAGCTAATACTTTGTCTCTTAACACTAAATCTACTAATTTATTAAAATCTTTCCCTACTTCTGCGAGCTCCATCCATTTGTTAAATGTGTTCTTTACTGTGTTAACAAAGTCTGTGAAATCTTGATTTGTCTCTGGCACTAACTGTCTAAACTTTGTTCTATATCCATGTTCAGTTAGTTGGAACTTTGTCAGCAAACGTTGACGTAAGATAGTGTAGTTGTTTCTTTCTTCTACAGGTAAATTGAACATGGTGTCTAGTGCCTTACCCGTAGGAAGTTCGCCAAGTCGCAACGCATACTCCTTCTCTGGAATACCTAACGCTTTGGCTGATGCCTCGAACCTGGCCAAATAATTTTCAAGTTGGTCCCGGTCTGTAAAATATGGCAGTTTCAATCTCTGTGACGACTGCGACGGTCTTCTGCTTTCCTCACTTTGACCCTTCGAAGATAGTTCTAGTTTTCTTAACTCGATTTCAGTTTGCATCTGACACTTGATCTTCTCTTTCTCAATTTCCATTTCAGCTAACTTTACTTCCTGTAGACGTTTGTTTTCCATTTCAGCTAGTTTTACTTGTGTCTCTTCCTGTAGACGCTTGTTTTCCATTTCAGCTAGTTTTACTTCCTGTAGACGTTTGTTTTCCATTTCAGCTAGTTTTACTTGTGTCTCTTCCTGTAGACGCTTGTTTTCCATTTCAGCTAGTTTTACTTATGTCTCTTCCTGTAGACGCTTAGCTTCAGCTACCTTTTCTTCCTGTAGGCGTTTTGCCTCGCGTTCATTATGCCTCTCCTCTCTTTCAATCTGTTTTTGTTCTTTTGCTTCTGCATACTCCTGTAACTCTTTACCTTTCAGGCCTATTCGTTCACCTGCTTCAATATATTCCATTAAAGTAGGCATCTTGTACTTGTGGACACGTTGCTGTCTGTCAGCCAACTATAAATGTGAAGACTCTGCTGTTAGTCTTTGTGTCACTTCCCTAAGTACACCAGCACTCCCTGTGTACGTAAATTCGTAGTGCTAAAATATCACTCTGTACTCACCCAGTCACTCTATAAGCACTAGGTAGTGAGGGGGGAATATTAACTATACTCCCTCGTATATATATATATATATATATATATATATATATATATATATATATATATATATATATATATATATATATATATATATATATATATATCAATAACTGTAGAACAATTCCTGGAAATAGTTTTAAACATACATATAAATACACAAATGAATGATCCACACAAAGTGCCAACTATTAGACGCTAGACGCATAGGCTGGTGAAACGCAGACGGATGATTACATAGAAATAAAAACCACTGACATAAACATGCCCATGAAAGACCATACCGTGCGCATAATATAAACTGACAGATACCATCTAGATAGAAGCTGTATTAACATAAGAATTACAACAATACCATATATCCAAAGAAATCAAATATCATATGTAACAGTAAAGAGAAAACCGTAAAAAGAACAAATATAAAATGAATAATGTACATAGATCTGACGATAGACACTTGGACACCGTGTATAAAGTCGAGACGACCCAATGCTCAACCGCACAAAACAAACTGACTCGTCAGCTGCCTCTCAACAACATACAATATGTACCTAGACAATTTCACCTTTGCTTTGTCTCCCGCATTTCGAGAAACAATGCAAAAATATCCTACTTATTACGAACACTGGACCACATAGAAATACTTGAGTAACGCACAACCACAATACTTAGGACGATGAGAACAACAGAAGCAAACAAGGGTTGCCGACACCAATGCGATAGTAGAATCTTACAAAAGTCCTTAGCTTGTTTTCAATAGTCTCCGAAAATCGCCTGGAAATGTCTGTTGGTTCCTGTTTTGGAAAGATTGCGACGTTAGATTCCCACAATGAATTAGTGTTCTGGTGCGTTGTCACTTTTTCCGTGGTGATAACGATTTTTGACTGTCGTAAAAATTTAAGATGATGTTAATTATCCCAACGCCTTGTATCTTCACAGTCCGTAATGTTTTTGTAACCCTCCCTGTGGGGTTGGCGTGTGATTGTATAATGTCTGTTATCGCTCTTGTTTTGCCAGAAATATAGGGTTTTCGTTGCGTTTTGGGGAGCCGAAAATACCTTTAAAATCAATAAATGTTTATCTGCGTAGTCACTGTCGCTTTGAAGTGATGGTATGGTTTCACTGTTGCAGACCAGGTTAAATCAACGAAATGGCAGAAATGATCACGCGCTTTAAATCCGTTTTGCAAGTCTTTTTTTGGTGAAGAAATGCGCTCATACTTGCGAAGACGGCACCTGAATGACTGTTGTGGATTGTTTCCTGATGACCCGATGATGACACACACACAAAGACATTAAACGTAAATCCTCGTTTCAGTAGAAAAACAACGTGTTTATCTCGTTCTACTCTGGACAATTTTTCAGTAACTTTCCATTGTCCACGGCCTTGAACCCGCCGGTCATCTCTGTTTCTCTTTATCACAATAATCCGTGCAGAAACTTTTACTTTTCTGTGGAGCAAGGATTGTCACCTTTGTGTGTTCCCCACACTTTACTCCTATAACTCCCCTCCTCCTGGCGAGTTTTTAACCATGAATTACCCTCGTAACTCCCCTGGCGCCCCTTTCCGTCTTATTATCTGCACCGAACTCTGAAGACGCCGTACACACACACACTCGCTGTCCACAAGTTCACCTGACCTTCACCTTTGGCGCCTGTCTATTTTTCGTGAACAACCTGTCCTAAACAGCGCCGACATTTTTGTCAACCCGACTTTTTCGCCTGCTGTCCGCCAGACGACTCTCTCAGTAGCGCGAACCTTGTCTGTGTACTGTGAGTAAACCCCGCTGTCCCCTCTCCCTCTCAGGGTGGGCAATGGTTTTACCTGTGGTGGCTTTGATTTGAATTAGCTGTGGTTTGTAATCCTGTCTTCGCCTACTGGCTTTTACCGGATTGAACTTGGAAAACCATGTTGTTGCGCTTAATGAACTGATTCGTACTGATGTAAATCCATATACCGAAGTCCAAGATCGGACAGCCCTCACTTCATCGTCTGTCACAAAGTGAATGATGACTAAGTGACAGATAGAGTGGCTATGGTTGTGTCTAGGGTATGTCCTTGTAAATGTGATGTTGAACAACAGATTAACCAAGATGTATCACAACCAAACACCAGTCAGTGAATTTGCGCACATAATATTCCTTTAATTCTGAATTTAACACAGACACATGTAACATATAAATCCAGGAACAATAATTCTCTAAGAATATATCTCCATCCCAATGGAACACTTCGAATAACACGGCCTCTCAAGGCCTCCTCAATCTCGTCCCACACGACAGGTATACTAGCCTCTCTCTAGGCCCGACTCAAAGTAACCCACTCTGGGTCTCGAATTCCACTCACTATCCCTGGAACCCACAGTGCGGAGTTATCTTCCGAACTCCGTCACAATTCTTCACTTTCTCAGACCACGACCTTCTCCTGGTCCGGTCTAAACTCAACTCCCTCTCAGCTCGGAGTCCAAACATTCAACTGATCCTCGTCAATCTTTGTCCCTCTCTTTTCAACAATTCTATCCCCCACATTGCCTCCCACATAACACACAACCTCACTGCTCCAACTGTCTGCCTCACCCTTATTTTAGCCAGCTGACTTCTTCTTCGCTCCCCCTTCCCTCACTGTCTTCTCATTTTCGCCCTCTGGGGGACTTACTATTCGCCCTATTTTATCTCCTGAACTGTTTATGTGTCCCCTTGCTCTCCCGGACACTGACCTTAATGTCACTGACTCCAGGCCTGTGTCAGACTACAAGAAAGCTTTTAATAGAGTATGACATGAACGACTAATTACGTGCCTTCAAGATATAGGAGTAGACGGAAAGGACATCAGACTTATTAGTAACTTGTAATGGGAACAAGTGGCGTCTATTAGATGTGGAAATAACTATTCATCGCCTATAGAGATAAAAAGAGGAGTACGGCAGGGATGTGTACTGTCCCCAAGCCTCTTCAGCTTATACACAAAAAGAATTTTTAAACAAGTTGAAATGCCTGGACTTAACATCAATGGAAGAATCATAAACAATCTTAGGTATGCTGACGATACCGTGTTACTAGAAAAAAGTGAGCAAGCGTTACAAGACCTAGTGTCCAGCTCAACATGGAGTACCTGCGACACTTGTTCACGGAGGACTTCAGCCATTGTCTCATCTATTGTGTCATATTCCTATACTCCTACCCGGTCACAATGTTTCTGATTCCAGTATTCCTGTTTGCTGTGTTGCATGCGTGTTCTTTTACGAAATACATCCTCAATTTGATGGGCCCAACGTCTCTGATGTTTGTACGTAATTTGATCAGCAAGTTGAAGACTCAACAAGTCAACATCCTCCTCTTCATCGCCAGCACCGAGATATTTCTGATGCCAGCCATCATCTTCAGTGGCAAGTGTAGCGTTTTCCTGCTTACCGCTTCCTGACCCTGAGGTATGCCTCACGCAGAAATCCTTACTGCATGACTCTGTTCTACGAGTTCCGGTTGGCTGCTGAACACCTGTGCTCTCGACCTCAGTGTCCGCAGTTTGTGAGGAGTCTTTGTTTCAGCGCAATCAGCTTGATCTGTCGGCTGTGCAGACGTGAACATGCCGGTAGATCAGAAAACATCACCACCACCACCGTACATGAGGATATGGCCTCAAGCACATTATATTTCGTTACATTATTTATCATTTGCTTGTTATATGTTCTGATTTGTTAGCCATTAGTGTTCATGTTTGTTTCTTTTTTGCATTCTGATATGTCTGCAACCATCTAAGCTGCCTGTTGTGAAGATTGTTCTTGTGAGCATGCTGCAACTATTCTGTAATCACATATCTGTATATCCAGTGTCTGAGATGATTCATCGATTGACAAACATCCACTTCACAGCACTAAGGTCAACTGTATATCTTCTCAGTGTCTCTCTGCAGACGTAGGAATTCTGATTGAGAACGCAGGTGCAGGTGTCTGCTTCACACAGCAAGCCACGAGTCAGTGAATATAGCCTGTTTGTCTCTCTGTGTGTGTAGCAGGGGTTTCACCTTCTTGTCTCTATGCTTTATTGTTTTGTTAATCAGAGTCAGGTGTGTTGTGGGTTGGTTGTATATCTGCAACAAAACATCATTCTGACAGCAGTCAGATGTGTTGTGGGTTGGTTGTATATCTGCAGCAAGACATTCAGACAGCAGTCAGTTGTGTTGTGTGTTGATTGTATATCTGCAGCGAGACATCATTCAGAAGTGTCAGGGGCGGGGTGGCTGTATTTCTGCAACAAGACAGCATTCAGACAGCTGTTAGGTGTGTTGTGGGTTTGTTGTATATTTGATGTGTTGGGAAGGGTTGCGGCAGAGTTGTGTTGTATATGAGGTTATGTACAGGTCTGCTGCAGGCGTGGGCCAACCTTGGTTACATTCAGCTCACAGCTTTGATGGGGACAGAGTTCACAGCTGTGATTGCTGGCTGGTCCATCGTGTTGCGTGAGTGTGTTTGATATGTCACAGCCAGGTGACATGTGACTCTGCCATAGAGTCTCCTTTGGTATGTGACTGTAAAAATAGTGTCCTGTGGTGTGTGACTCTCCCATAGTGTCTTGTCATATGTAACTCTTGCATAGTGTGTCCTGTATAGCCTACTGACACTGAAGCCATGTGGTGCATTACACTGACATAGAGTGACATATTGTATGTGACACTGGCACAGGGTGACATACTTTATGTGACACAGGCATTGCTGACATTGAAAGCCATGTGGTGTATCCCTCAGAGTGACATATATTATTTGTCACTATCAGGATGTCATGTGGTATTTGACACTGGCATTGTGACTGCCCTGTTGAACTGATGATGCTGATGTTTGGATCACCACAATTGACATTGTGCATGTTTTTTCCCCCCTTTCTTTTCCATTATAAATGTTAATATAGTAGTCTATTGTACTTTTATTTTCTTTTTTATTTGTGTCAGGTCTTAGTCAGATATGACTGAGCTACCGTATAACAGTAGACTGTACTACCAGCTTTCTGTTAGCGCCGAATGTTGGGCTGCGCTTACCAAACACAATACCCCACATTGTGCCAACGGCTTCGGGCGAAAGAGCGCTATCGGGAGGTTATAAGCCTTACCCTGGTGCGAGGAAATGCAACCTAAAGACAAAATAAGTCATGGCAGGGCAGACCAGGCCCTAAGCTTTGGTTGGCGGCTGGTCTAGGATCGAAGCTCCGACAGGCGGACAATTAGAGCATTGCTTTGCTGATCCGGCAGCTTCTGCAGCTTGTCTTGTTCCAGATGTAGAGGTGTTACCTTTCCTCTGGAGTGAACTAGGCAGGCCGAGAGAGGGATCATGCTGCATGGGCAACACATGATCTCTATATTTTAGCCCAGGATTTGTGCTATGGAGAGGCAGTAACTCCATCCCTTACCAACTATTGTCTGTCAAGACGGCAAGGTGCCAATGAATGAATGAATGAATATACTTTTATGTTTTAATACACGGACATTTTTATCTAGACTCTGTTATGTCATTGTGTTCACAGCTCAAGTGTTTGGAATATCATTGTGTTCTTATGCATGTTGTGTGATATATAAATATGTTCAGTTCTGGTGTGTGGTATATCATTGTGTTCAGTATTATGTGGTGTGTCCTTGTCATATCAACTTAGCTAAGTGACACATCCTTCTGTGTGAGTGCACCTCACGTGAGCTTTGTGATCTTCTCAATGTTATTTATTTGTCTGTGTGCCATTTGTGAAACATATCATACAGCCTGAGCTGAGAAAGGAGCAGTGATTCTCTCTGGGCAAGGGAGGTAAATGCATGTACTGCGAGAGAACAAGAGACTCACTAGATGAGAGAGGTCCACACAGCCTGAGCCGAGAGAGAACAAGAGACTCACTAGATGAGAGAGGTCCACACAGCCTGAGCTGAGAGAGAACATGGGACTCACTAGATGAGAGAGGTCTACACAGCCTGAGCTGAGAGAGAACATGGGACTCACTAGATGAGAGAGGTCTACACAGCCTGAGCTGAGAGAGAACATGGGACTCACTAGATGAGAGAGGTCTACACAGCCTGAGCTGAGAGAGAACATGGGACTCACTAGATGAGAGAGGTCTACACAGCCTGAGCTGAGAGAGAACATGGGACTCACTAGATGAGAGAGGTCTACACAGCCTGAGCTGAGAGAGAACATGGGACTCACTAGATGAGAGAGGTCTACACAGCCTGAGCTGAGAGAGAACATGGGACTCACTAGATGAGAGAGGTCTACACAGCCTGAGCTGAGAGAGAACATGGGACTCACTAGATGAGAGAGGTCTACACAGCCTGAGCTGAGAGAGAACATGGGACTCACTAGATGAGAGAGGTCTACACAGCCTGAGCTGAGAGAGAACATGGGACTCACTAGATGAGAGAGGTCTACACAGCCTGAGCTGAGAGAGAACATGGGACTCACTAGATGAGAGAGGTCTACACAGCCTGAGCTGAGAGAGAACATGGGACTCACTAGATGAGAGAGGTCTACACAGCCTGAGCTGAGAGAGAACATGGGACTCACTAGATGAGAGAGGTCTACACAGCCTGAGCTGAGAGAGAACATGGGACTCACTAGATGAGAGAGGTCTACACAGCCTGAGCTGAGAGAGAACATGGGACTCACTAGATGAGAGAGGTCTACACAGCCTGAGCTGAGAGAGAACATGGGACTCACTAGATGAGAGAGGTCTACACAGCCTGAGCTGAGAGAGAACATGGGACTCACTAGATGAGAGAGGTCTACACAGCCTGAGCTGAGAGAGAACATGGGACTCACTAGATGAGAGAGGTCTACACAGCCTGAGCTGAGAGAGAACATGGGACTCACTAGATGAGAGAGGTCTACACAGCCTGAGCTGAGAGAGAACATGGGACTCACTAGATGAGAGAGGTCTACACAGCCTGAGCTGAGAGAGAACATGGGACTCACTAGATGAGAGAGGTCTACACAGCCTGAGCTGAGAGAGAACATGGGACTCACTAGATGAGAGAGGTCTACACAGCCTGAGCTGAGAGAGAACATGGGACTCACTAGATGAGAGAGGTCTACACAGCCTGAGCTGAGAGAGAACATGGGACTCACTAGATGAGAGAGAACATGGGACTCACTAGATGAGAGAGGTCTACACAGCCTGAGCTGAGAGAGAACATGGGACTCACTAGATGAGAGAGGTCTACACAGCCTGAGCTGAGAGAGAACATGGGACTCACTAGATGAGAGAGGTCTACACAGCCTGAGCTGAGAGAGAACATGGGACTCACTAGATGAGAGAGGTCTACACAGCCTGAGCTGAGAGAGAACATGGGACTCACTAGATGAGAGAGGTCTACACAGCCTGAGCTGAGAGAGAACATGGGACTCACTAGATGAGAGAGGTCTACACAGCCTGAGCTGAGAGAGAACATGGGACTCACTAGATGAGAGAGGTCTACACAGCCTGAGCTGAGAGAGAACATGGGACTCACTAGATGAGAGAGGTCTACACAGCCTGAGCTGAGAGAGAACATGGGACTCACTAGATGAGAGAGGTCTACACAGCCTGAGCTGAGAGAGAACATGGGACTCACTAGATGAGAGAGGTCTACACAGCCTGAGCTGAGAGAGAACATGGGACTCACTAGATGAGAGAGGTCTACACAGCCTGAGCTGAGAGAGAACATGGGACTCACTAGATGAGAGAGGTCTACACAGCCTGAGCTGAGAGAGAACATGGGACTCACTAGATGAGAGAGGTCTACACAGCCTGAGCTGAGAGAGAACATGGGACTCACTAGATGAGAGAGGTCTACACAGCCTGAGCTGAGAGAGAACATGGGACTCACTAGATGAGAGAGGTCTACACAGCCTGAGCTGAGAGAGAACATGGGACTCACTAGATGAGAGAGGTCTACACAGCCTGAGCTGAGAGAGAACATGGGACTCACTAGATGAGAGAGGTCTACACAGCCTGAGCTGAGAGAGAACATGGGACTCACTAGATGAGAGAGGTCTACACAGCCTGAGCTGAGAGAGAACATGGGACTCACTAGATGAGAGAGGTCTACACAGCCTGAGCTGAGAGAGAACATGGGACTCACTAGATGAGAGAGGTCTACACAGCCTGAGCTGAGAGAGAACATGGGACTCACTAGATGAGAGAGGTCTACACAACCTGAGCTGAGAGAGAACATGGGACTCACTAGATGAGAGAGGTCTACACAACCTGAGCTGAGATAGAATAAGAGACTCACTAGATGAGAGAGGTCCACACAACCTGAGCTGAGATAGAATAAGAGACTCACTAGATGAGAGAGGTCCACACAACCTGAGCTGAGATAGAATAAGAGACTCACTAGATGAGAGAGGTCCACACAACCTGAGCTGAGAGAGAACAGGGGACTCACTAGATGAGAGAGAACAAGATTCTCATTAGATGAGAGAGGTCCACACAGCCTGAGCTGAGAGAGAACAAGAGACTCACTAGATGAGAGAGGTCCACACAGCCTGAGCTGAGAGAGAACAAGAGACTCACTAGATGAGAGAGGTCCACACAACCTGAGCTGAGAGAGAACAAGAGACTCACTAGATGAGAGAGGTCCACACAACCTGAGCTGAGAGAGAACAAGAGACTCACTAGATGAGAGAGGTCCACACAGCCTGAGCTGAGAGAGAACAGGGGACTCACTAGATGAGAGAGGTCCACACAGCCTGAGCTGAGAGAGAACATGGGACTCACTAGATGAGAGAGGTCTACACAGCCTGAGCTGAGAGAGAACATGGGACTCACTAGATGAGAGAGGTCTACACAGCCTGAGCTGAGAGAGAACATGGGACTCACTAGATGAGAGAGGTCTACACAGCCTGAGCTGAGAGAGAACATGGGACTCACTAGATGAGAGAGGTCTACACAGCCTGAGCTGAGAGAGAACATGGGACTCACTAGATGAGAGAGGTCTACACAGCCTGAGCTGAGAGAGAACATGGGACTCACTAGATGAGAGAGGTCTACACAGCCTGAGCTGAGAGAGAACATGGGACTCACTAGATGAGAGAGGTCTACACAGCCTGAGCTGAGAGAGAACATGGGACTCACTAGATGAGAGAGGTCCACACAGCCTGAGCTGAGAGAGAACATGGGACTCACTAGATGAGAGAGAACAAGATTCTCACTAGATGAGAGAGGTCCATTCTGTGACAGGAGAATGAATTCTGACTGGATCTGACAGGTGTAGACACACAGGAAAGTGTGTGTTCAACCTGACCCAGTCAGGCCATGACCTTCATCGTGCAACCCAAGTCAAATCAGTCTTGTCTCACAGACAGTAACCAGTACCAGATACATATTTCTCACCTGACAGATGATGGCTGCTAGAGAAGAAAGGCTTTTTCCCCTCTGCTGTGTGTCCACCGTGACGAGGTAGAGGGGCTCGAGTGTTCCAATGACCCCAAGAGCTATGCGGACGGTTGCACAGCTACTGGTAGGGTCACTCATGTCGGACACGTCAAGGGAGAGGGACCAGACCAAGTGAAACACAAACCTGCTGCTTTGTAGGTAGACTGGGGACAGTCAAAGGCTAGGGAAAGCAACCCGAAAAATTCTTGTCGAAATCGGATGTACTGAGCCACAAGTTTGACAAAGCAGTGCAACGTAACTTAATTCATGATGTCATAAATTAAAATTAATCGTTATGGTGCAAATCCCGAAAAGTCCGATCAAGAGGTGATAGTGCCGGGCCCCCTACTTCGAGGGGGTCCACCCATGACTACTGGTGGTCACCTTCCCCTGTGCTGTGGAGTCAAGGCACAGAGGAACGAACGAAAGAACGAACGAACAAACTTTATTTTCAAAGGGTTAAGAATTGGGCACGCAGGGGAATAGGTTAAGAGCTATTGACCAAACACCCCGGACACTCAACATACTACAGTGGAATGCCGAAGGAGTTTTAACAAGAAAGTCTCCCTAACAAAGCGTCTTCATAAAGATATAATAGATGTGGCATGTATTCAAGAGACACATCTCAACGCCAATCGCAGATTCTCAATCAGAGAATATCAGGCCACACGTTTCGACCGCGAAGGACACAAAGGAGGAATTCTAATACTTACACGAAATACAATACCTTGCAGCGAAGTACCTGTGATCTTTGACAACCAAGCGGAAATTATAGGTGTTGATATAATGATAAAGGACGTGAAAATAAGAATTTACAATCTGTATAGCCCAGCAGATAATGACCTTACACTCTGAAACATGAAAATAACTGACACACACTGCATTATTGTCGGAGACTTTAATAGCCGTTCAGAAATATGGTGATACCCAGATACTGACAAAAGAGGAGATGAAGTGGAGGACTGGGAAATAGACTCAAATCTCCATCTACTCAACAAAGCTGACGACACACCGAGGTTCTACTCCAGAAGATGGTTTACCACTTCTACTCCAGACTTAGCTTTCTGCACAGGAGACATCCTCCACAAAATCGATCGCCATGTGCTTGATAAATTAGCAGGTAATGACCACAGACCAATCAAGCTTGTAATGAATATGGAGTATGTTCCACAGGAACAAAAGCCTTTGCCCCGCTGGAATTACAAACGAGCAGATTGGGACAGATTTGCCATACTAACAGACAAATATTGTGAAAACATAAATACACGATATAGTTAGTTAGTTAGTTAGTCGACAGATCATCCTCGTTGCACATCGGACCATTCAGTCCATAAGTGCTCGGATCCCCTCCTCAGCAAATCCCGCAGCGTGTAGCGGCTAACGACGCCAGTTCTGTGTTGGTTTATCAATCTTCTTTGGCTTCCTGCGTAGTGTTCTTGTTTGGCCACCCCTCTTTTAATTTGCTGCTCTCGCAGTCTGGCCATTGTTGTAGATTCATAGTCATCACTTGGTTCTTGCAAAAGTCTCACTTCTCGTAGAGCATTCAGAATGTCAGCCTGGTCCATGGCGCGTCCGCCCTCAACAGTAGCCTCACCTGCGAGCTTGTCAGCCCGCTCATTTCCTTGTACTCCCGCATGCCCTGGCACGAAGATGAAACTAATCTTTGCCAGCCGAGACCGCTTCAGAGGCAGCAACCATTCTCTTCGGATCGACCCCTCCTCTATCCTCTTGATCATGTTCATTGAGTCGCTAAGGAAACAAGCCCTAGTGAATGTCTGTGTCTCGAGCCATGTTATTGCTTTACTTACTGCCATGACTTCCATGGTCAGGCTACTTGTGGTTTCAGTGAAAGCACCAGAGTCCTCCTTCACAATTCTCCCTCCGGCCCGAGCTGTAAAGGCCCATGAGCTTCTCACATGTCGGACGACCGACCCATCTGTGTAGATGACCGCGTCACTGTCTAGCGAATTCTCGAAAATCAACGCTTGTACTTCAGCCTCAACAGCAGCCGGATTTTCTTGTCTGCATTTTCTATCTAGTTGGATGCAAACTGAAAAGGATGTGCAGAAGTCTGTTGGCACTTGCACCCACTCCTCGCCAGGTTCTAAGTCCTCAAGTGAACACACCTGTTGAAGAATGTCCTCGGCTTGACCCATCCACGACCGTCCTCTTTTTAACCTGCTGCCCTTCACCTTCCTAATTTCACTATGCAGTGGATGCTGTGTGTTTGCGTTAATTCTGAGGTAGGCACGTGCCCTGCAAACTTGCATTCTCTCTTCAATGGTTGGAAAATCAAGAAGGTAGCGCATCGCCCTGCATGCTGTATCTCTTGTACATCCAAGAATAATGCGCATAGCTTCATTCTGTATCCTTTCCATCCTTTCTATCTGCTTATGGCTGACAGTCAGGATTGCCATTGCATACTCCAAAACAGACATGACCAGCCCCTCGTCAGAAGACATAGATGGCGCTGCTCACAGTTTGCTGCCGCCATCACCCGCATCGCTGCCAAACCCCGCTTGGCCTTTGTTATCACCTGGTCTATGTGCACATTATAAGCAAGGCTTCGATCAAACCGTATCCCCAGGTAATTCATTGCCTGCGTTCTTTCCACCGTCTCTGAACACAGCATTACAGTTGGTGTTGGATTGTTGACAATATGATTATTCAACGAGAACCAAGTCACTGTTGCCTTTGTTGGGTTGACCATTGCCCCAGCTTCATCACACCAAGTACTTATGCGATTGAGTTCGGTTTGTAGTTCCACAGCAACCTCCTCTCTATCCTTACCCTGACGATACACTAAAACATCATCGGCATATGACAATGTCCTGCCAGGTCCAGTGATCTGCTCACTGGTGATTCTCACTGTGTAGGCGTTGAACAGTACCGGAGATAATGGTGATCCCTGTGGTAGGCCAGGATATATTGTTGTTGGTTCCGAAGTCCAACTGCCACATCTAAAAACTACTTTCCGTTGGAAGAGAGCTGCAGCGATCCAACTAAGGAGGAATGGACTTACGTTTAGTTCAAGAAGCTGAAACATTAAAAAATCCAGTGGTACTCTGTTGTATGCGTCCTCAAGATCAATCGCTGCAGCAACGGTTTCAGTGCCTGAGTGGAAACCTTCATAGACATCGTGGGCAAAGACTGCTGCATTGGTCCAGGTTTCTCTTTTTGGACGGTACCCACCCAGGGTAGGTGGGAAAACACCTTGCCTCTCTAGTTGGCTTGATATTTTCCTGGCAATTACCTTCTCCAGCAGCTTGCCTATTGTATTCTGCATGGTTATAATTCGATATCCCTGAATTTTCTTGTGGTCTTTGTCAGGCTTCGGCAAGGGAATCAGATAGCTGTGTAACCATTCCTCCTTGATGCTAGCACTCCCTATACTGTTGTTGTACATGTCTGCTAGTTTCTCTAGCTCATTGTCGGTACACCTATTTATGTCGTCGTATCTTATGCCATCAGGACCTGGAGCACTGTTTTTTGATCGTCGAAGCACAGCCTTGATTTCTTTCACTGTCACTGTGTCTTCATCCGAAGTGTTCTGGGCCTTGCATCTGTCTGAGGTGACCTCCTTGGCCAGATTCCGGCCTCCCATGTCTGTCTGGTTGCTCTGCTCAAGGTAGCGTTCAAAGAGGGCTTTGCCCTTGTCCTCGTCAGTCCTCTGCCAGATGAGGTCAGCACCTTGGAAGTCAGAAATGCTCTTATTCTTGACTACACCACTCATGCTTTTATGTAGTCGCCAGAACAATTTCAGTGACTTGTCTGTGCTTACTCTTTGACACACCTCTGCCCATTTTTCGCTTTTAACCACCGTGACCAGTTTTTTGAAATAGCTTACTTTTGTGTGCATCTCTCTTTCTAAGTGCAAGCAGGGACTAGGATGACCAGCTCTGTTCTTCTTGGCATTTTGCCATCTCCTTACAGCACTACGCTTATCCACCCAAGCCTTCTCCACCTCGAAACTCCACCACGGTGGCTGCTCCCAGCTTTTTTTCCTTTTCTTCCTGCCCTGAAACGTTCTGCGCTTGTCACGTCTTATTTTACTCACCACATCTTGCCCTGTACTGTCATACTGGAACGTCTTTACCTTTAGCTTGTGCTGCCTGGTTCTGCCTTTCTCCACCAATATGCTGCATGGGTGGTGGTCGCTGCCATGGTGTCCTAGGACACCCCATCTACACACTGTAGTGAGTGAAGGTGAAACTAGCGCCAGATCAATAGCACTGTCCTCATCGCCTGGACGGCTTGCTGTCCTGGTGACACAGCCACTGTTGATACAAACCAGGTCGATGGTTTCCAGTGCAGTCTCGAGCTCCTCCCCTTGTGTATTGGAGGAAGTGTTTCCCCATGATCTGCCTTTAGCGTTGAAGTCACCACAGAAAATAACATTTCTCTCGTGGCCTAATATGCCACTTAAGCACTGCCACTTCTGGGCGTCCACACTCGCATTGCGGGCATAAACATTAACCAACACGAATGGTATACTGGAATGAACTCTCAACGCCTGTATTTGTATATCGTCACTGTTCCAACTGGACATGTCTAGCTCTGACGCCACCATGCTGTCGCGAACGAGAATCGCCGTTCCCAGATGTCGTCTGTTATAGAAACATTTGAAGCCGGCAATTCGGAGTAGCTGATCGCCCAGTCTCGTCTCCTGGAGTGCTACAATGTCGTTCCTGTAAACTAGGGTTTCTAAAATAGAGCCCCGTTGTTTTACACTGGCACAGTTCCAATATAGAATACGGATGTTCCTGAGTCCTAGACGGTGACACTTGAGTCTAAAACGTCTCAAGCCACCGCGCTTACCTGGCTTCTTTTTCCCTGCGCGGCTACCACGCCGCTTCGGTATGTTGACTGCTGATCGTTCGGAAAACACACGTTGTTCCGCCATGTTGAAAAAAACGTAAACACAGACTTGTGATTGAGAACCACACACGCTGCTGAAATTCACTCAAGGATGGCTTCGCTCGATGCACGAACTCCGTAGCACCCGCGCAGATCTTGAGTAGAAACTCCTGGTTTTACATCCTGGCACACCAATTACACGCAAGAAATGAATAAATCCATCCCTTACGCGAAAAAGTTAACGAACACAAAACAACACGACCGTCCATCGCCATCTTGAAACCGGAAGCAACATGAAGCAAATGGTGGAAAATCTAACCAGAGCAATAATACAGGCGACCACTGAGTCTATTCCAAGAGGAGCGATGAAAAATTACAAACCATACTGGGCTGAAGAACTACACATTTTGAAGACAAAGTTGAAGATGCCAGGAAGACAGCAGAGAGAGAGAGAGAGAGAGAGAGAGAGAGAGAGAGAGAGAGAGAGAGAGAGAGAGAGAGAGAGAGAGAGAGAGAGAACAAACAACTGAAGCGAACATCTCTCTCAAAGCCATCTCAGCAAAATATAAAAGAACAGAGGAGTTCTTTCACCAACATTATTCCTAGCATATATAAATGACATCACGGAACATTTTCCAGACAGAGTACACACATCCTCCTTTGCAGATGACCTACCCATATGGGCATCTGAAGAATATATTAGTACAGCTAACAGCAGAATACAGCAAGCCTTATTAGCGCTAGAGGACTGGTCAAAATCATGGCTAGTATAAGATAAGTGAGGAGAAAACAACATGCACAGTATTCTCCCTCTCAAATAAAACTCAGCAACCTAAGCTGGTATTGAATGGAAAAATATTGCGCCATGAAGAAAATCAAAACTATCTAGGAGTCTCCTTTGATCATCGCCTGACATGAAAGACACAGGTTGAGAAAAATCGAATAAGAGCATGGCAAAGAGTGGCAATCATGAAAAAGCTTGCTGATACAGCATGAGGAGCAGATGAGAAAGTTCTCAAGAAGTTATATACTGGACGGGTGAGGCCAGTACTGGAATATGGCATCGCAGCTTGGGCAACAGCAACTAAGTCAAACTTTAACAAAATACAAATCGCAGTCACAAGCATAAACACTCCAGGGGCCTTAACAGTTCAACCGCCTATCCTCCATGTTGGGGATCGAAAGTCCTCTTGGGTAGTGAAATTAGATATCTAGCTTTTTCAGATGAGGGCAAACAAATAGGAAGTACTCTGTGCCTTGTTAAAAATCTCTTAGCATTTGAAAATCAGAGTTTAAGCTCAAATGAAAAGTGAGTACATTACATTATTCGGACACTTAGTAACCAAGCTGAGAGAACGACTAAAAAAAAAGAGAGAGAGAGAGAGACTCAAACAACGCATTCAGACAATGTTCAGAAACGAGAAAAGCCTCACTTACAAACACAGCAGACATTATTGTTGTGGAAAGAAGATTAGACGAGGTGTACCAACTAATACCTCAAATAGTGTGAGATAAGGTGATTTCCTCTTTCACGATGTTCCTTCGTCTGCTCAGAAGAAATTGAATGCCTCATTGAACGGCTGGCTGCGTTAACGTGATGCTGTGATTTGGTTTCTAACTAGGTACTTTTATAAGTGAACACATGTGTAACTGAGCCACCTCTCAGCTACTGTCTAGACTAATAAAACAATAATGATCTCCATAAACATGTCACGTTTTACTGAAGATGGTGACTTCATCCATTTCTTTCCGCCATTGTTTATACCTCGGCTTAAACCACTGAGTGTTAGGTTGAAGTCTGTTGACAATGACATATCTAAGATTTGTAGAAGAAAAATGACCCATCCCTGTCTAATGTCAACGTCAGTAAATGCTTGGCTGAATCTCGACCTGGCTACATCCTAAAGTTCCACCCCGCTGGTTTCTCATCTTGGGGAGTGGAAGGAAATCCCATATATATGGCACTTCTGTAGCTGGTCGGGAGAAAAGTGCCTGCACCAACATCACTCCGTTAGGTGCAAACCTTTTTCATTGCTCAAACGGCTGAACGTCCTGGCGTGTTATTTTTTCATTACCTCTGCCCCGTTCAACCTCAGAAGAGATATCATAATTAGAGCCCATCCCAGCCTCAGATTAATAATCTTGTGATCAAATCAGCCACAATTTAGAAATTGATTTGAAAGGGTTTGTTGTCTATAGGAGGTAATGTTCCAGGCATTGGGGACTGACAGTTTTATAGAAGATTAACAATGCCATTTTTATAGAGGTTAACAACCAACTAACATTGTTTTAAATTTCAATTCATTGAAGTGGTATGCTGTTCGATTCTGGTGCGGCAATTTTAGTCCTGAAATCACGTATCCACTATCACTAAGCAATTCCAGCACTCAAGTAAATGATACTGAAAACCGATATTCTGTAAGGGCCGCTACTCGTGGGGCGTAATTGAAAGAGGCATTATGAAAGAGGCGAGTTGCCGACCTAGGAGCTGTAACTCTTATTTAACGCTCTCACGAAATCATTGTTTATGAGTCTTGGGAAGATTATTCTGGTGATCCCCAAAATGTGCGGCAATCAGATTTAGTGTATTTAGATGAGGCTTGCAGGCTCCGTGGCTAAGGGCTTACGGACGCGGTTCGTAATCCCGTATACCCGCGTTCGAAATACAGCTGCGCGCGATTTTCCAACAGACAGCGTTGCATCTGTACTAAAAACAGTGGTTAAACAGGTGTAACTGTTAGACGGTTATGCTGCTAATGGCATGGGCGCGGTCGGACAACGGTTTGATGCCAGCTCTCTGTTTTCGCTTCTGGGGGGAAAGACTGACCACCTATTCCTAAGGACACTCAGACCTACTAAATGTGATGGCCCTAACACATCATATACTCACAGCAAGTTTCTGCTGCATCACCAGCATGTGCCATGACGATAAGATGTGGCGGTCATGACCTGTCGTCCTAGACTCGGGGACGTAAATTACAAGTACCTCTGAAGTCGGAGTGGGTTTGCTTGATGGCGAGGGACACTAATAATAGGGAAAGCTAATCCACCCGCAAAATTCAGTCCTTCACTACTATAGTGTGTATGGGCTACGTTTGAGTTCAACACGAGCTCACACACACACACACACACACACACACACACATACACACGTGTGTGTGTGCAACCTGGTGTTCTCCAGTACCTACTAGATGTTCATAAGTAGTACGGCATAATATTAACACTAACATATCCTAGACACAACCACAGCAACTTCTATCTATTACAGAGGATTGTGACACTCAAAATTATCAGGAGCAACCGAGTGCTGAAAATTTAGAATAATCAGTCACATGCGCCACACACCGAACATACTGCTCAAGATCGTAACGAGAGAATGCAAAATAAAACAGATATAGAAATTTAAAAAAGAACAGAGTGACTCTCGAAACAAAAGGGAATACTAATGCTTTGTTTGAGAACATTGTCGAAAATTGTTGAAACAGCTATCAGCTAAACAGCTATGGAGAGACGAAATCTCCTACTTTGGTCGATATTTTTCTCACTTTGGTTAATAATTCTCTTCTTTGGTTAACATATTTCATATTTTGGTGAACTTTTTTCATACTTTTCCCATAAATATTTATTAGTTTGATCATTATTTTTCCTAATTTGGCTAACATCTTTTCTTAATTTGGATGAGTTATTTCTTGACTTTGCAATCAACCTGTAACACCCGCTCACCATATGCCACCCATATGTACCGTCAACACTAAAAACCAACAAGCGAACGCAATTAAAAGGCATATAACTGTTTATTTTACAGTATTTGAAGTAAATTTTACAAAAATAAAAAAGCAGCATAATATCAGTATACAAAATGGTTGGTGCAATATGAGATGTTATACATAATATGATGATATGCGCACCAAGCACAGTAGTGTCCAATGTTGGTCATAAAAGGGTTGTTATTTATTAAACAAGCCGACATTCTGGGATATGATAGAGATAAAAACTTATAGCTGGAATCGTCTATGTAGTGTATTTCCAGGAATTGTGAGGTAAGGATGAAAATTTTTTCCAATTTTCATTTTCTCTTCATTGCTTTCATTTTTTCATCTTTTTATTATTCTCGTCCTGTCGTCACGTTTTAATGTAGTCACAGGAGATCTCCGTGATTATATTTTGTGTTTTGTGAATGTGTTTGTTTGCTGATGAAGGCTAATCGCCGCAACGTTCTGTATGTATCGTAATTCTGTTATGTAAAGTTGCACTACTTTGTTTCATTTTATATTTTTTATAATGTCACAGCTTTACAGCAGTTCCACCAAATTTTATTCATATTTTGACTGGAGGACGTAAATTACTCATACAATTACTTCTGAAGTCACCTGATGGCGAGGGACACTGATAATAAGGAAAGCTGGTCCACGAACAAAAATCAGTCCAGTATACTTGAAGTAGTAGCGCGTGTATGGATTAAGCTTGAATTCAAAGCGAGCGAACGCAACCAAACCTTAAAAAAATATATATATCAAAAACAGTTAAGTTGCAAATTACGATTAAAGGAAGAGCGATACATGTTTAGGTTAGTCCAAATGCAGAAACGTGGACAACGAATCAACAATGCGAGGATACAATAGCAGATTTCAAAATGTAATTATAAAAAACATTGTTACTTTTATTTCTGTGTCGGTGTTGTGCCATAAAGGTAAAAGTGAATGCCCCTTTTACATGCCTTAAGTGCAATGGGCAAACGGTGGTAGACCCATATTTCTTTAGACTGATCGGCACTCGGTGAGTGATGTCAGTATTACAACGGCTGCCTTTACTTCCTAAGGGTACCCATTTAGGCTATGTAGATCTGTTAACCCAGGTCAATTTAAAAAGAAAATTAAACAAAAAATATCTGAGTCTGTCTTGATGCGGATCGAACCAATGCAACCGGGATAGCAGGCGAACGTCTAGACACTACGCTATCGAAGGTCCCTGGAACTGGAAGATTGATGACTAATCTCCTTCCGTGATGAATGTTTCTAGTCCTCGCTCACTTCTTCTTCTGCAAAATCTCGACTCGTCTCAATCGGATTGACGATCGCTAACCAAAAATCATGTTGTTGTCTAGGTGGATAATGAATCTGAAGCTACCATTTCAACCAACTAGCGATTGTGCTCACAGGCGCGCAACAAAAGACACAGACATGGTGGTCTTTGAAATAAACTCAGCAAAGCCGTTTCTTTAGTAGTCAGACTTCAACAAAGACAGTTAATCTTCTTCTTCTTTCGTTCGCTTGAAATATGTCTATAATAACTGCAATGTTGTCTCTTGTATGAATTTAACTGTCTTTTTTAGTTCACACAGCGGTCCATAGAGTTTATCTTCCACTGTCGTCTCTCTAGGCCAGAAAGTCCGCCTAGATATGTAATACTTAGGGCAGTCTTGAAGTATGCGCTCTGCTGTCTGTGACGCCAATCCACATGTGCACATGGATTCACCAATCTTGAATTTTGTATTAATGTGGTTGCATAATCTATTGTGTCCTGTTCTGAGGCGAGACAGTGCTGCATCTCAACAGGCATAGAAGTAGTAACACGTGTATGGACTACGCTTTCAGTTCAAAGCGGGAGGGCACAAAATACAATTACACCCTGTACATGTGCCACTAGGTATTGGATTGGAGTTGTTGACAAGGAAATAGCTAAAGTTTGTGGAGGTAACATTACCAACCTAGGTCTAATCCCAGCCAGTCCGTGTGTGCTGTGTTTAATCATTGCCTATTTACATTCTAATATGTCTTTCATTTTTTATGAGAAGTTTCAGTACCAGCATTGCACCCCCCCCCCCCCCCAAAAAAAAAAAATAAAATAAAAAAAAATAGGTTTTTATTTTTAGCTGAGAACTCTGCAACACAGCCCCCGTGGAGATGACATAGTTTATACCGGGTTGGGGAAACAGTCTCTACACCAACCTCACTTCGAAGCACACCCTTTTAAGAACTTCAAAGACCTGAGCGGAAAGGAATCTATTTTTACAGTTATAACTCAGTTTTCCAAATGATTCACGACCAACCGACCTCTCGCCGGCCCGCTCGGCCAACCAACTAAACAATCAACAAACGAATTAACCAAACTACTTTAAATTCACCCCCCCCCCCCCCCCCATGGTGTGTTTTATCTATGTCTTCGATCTACTCCAGGGTGTGTTTCTAAGCAACCACATTTCCCACAGCAATCTTCTTGAACAGGCAGCTTATCAGATTGTCCGAACTGAGTGACCCCCTTATTCGTTCAACAATCTCAGTGCTATTATATGAGTGAATTACTTCCCTTACAAACCGTTGCAACTTTAAGAAACAGGGGATGCTTTGTTACCCCCACCTCATTCTCTGTCTTCTCTATCTCTCCGTATGTTAAAACTAAAAAAAATAAATAAAAATAATGTTTAACATACAAAGACACTGAGAGGACTGAGATCTCTCCGTATGTATGGTTATATATTTATGCTTTTATCTTTCTGTATGCGTTGTTTCATAATACTCTTTAGTTTTTAAAATGTGACTTAATAGTCACTGATGCTTTTAGTCAATCTATATGTTGCATATCCTTAGCAGAACGTTGCGATCAACCCCAGCTTGATTTTCTACATCTTATTTGCTATAGTATTTTTTATTTTATATTTACATAAAAGGTTAGCGTAACAGAGTAGTTTCAACGTGTACCTTACAAGTTTTGCGGGGGGGGGGGGGGGGGAAGGGTGTGTGAAAAGGCTGATAGGCTGGCAGGGAATGTACCTCTTGGTGATAGATTACCTATGGACAACGTGGGGGAGCAGACTGAGAACCCGTATGTGGAAAGGATGAGATTACGGGGGATTGGCAGGGGTCCTGGTAGAAATCTCAAAACTCAGAGGGAAGACCATGAGAACTGTCAATCAGATAGCGTTCGGAACAATTATAGTCTGTCCAGAAATGAATGCACTCATTCACGATCAATTATTTTGAAAACTGTCTGGAGCATTGTTATGAAATTTTTCCTGCCGTGTCTCATCCCCCCCCCCCCCACCCCAAGCAATATGCCTTTGATAGGTCCAAAGGAAACCTAAATCATGGAAAGAGGCGAGATTCTTTGATGTTTTGGTGAAAAACTAGTGAATTCACGCTAACAAACTTGCTTTACAGTACCGCACCTCAATTCCGGTGACGACACAAGACGTATCCACATTCTTATGGGAGTGGGTGCAATGTGTATGCAATTTAAGTAAAGACATAATTTACAGATGCATGTGGTAAATAATGTGGAATCGAAATGGAATTGGACAGGAAAGTAGAAGGAATATATTTCTTACCTTATATTTCATTTTCTTCTTGCTTCTCCAGCTTCTTGTTAATAACGTGTGCACAAGGAGTCATGTTACTAGGATGTATTTAGCTTTTTATATGGAGTTCGTGATGGCTTCCAAACAGCTGTGCGTTAGTGACCATAGATGATACAGCAATTTAGTCAACATGTGTAAATTTTTAAGGATCTGCTCAGCTATCTGTGTAGTTTGTTCACACGTGCGCATTGGTGATAGAACCGTTTTGAGTCTTCGTGAAAGATTGTCTGCTCTGCTGTTTACTATTCAGAAACGGAACATGATTATTACCTGTTTTGCAAGACGAATATAGCTGTGAATGTCTCTGTAGTGGGCTTCCTTCTTAACGGCCAAGATGTTGGTCCTCTTTTCATTGAAGTTCATAGATTGATTCGTATGTTCGTGTGTTGTCTCCTCATTTGACAACGTGTTTGTTCTCACCTTTCTTGGAATGCCACACCATGTCAGTTTCCACCGCCATTTTTCTCTTCTGTTGGTATTTAATGCATTTAGTGTTTTTTTTTTTTCAATACCTGTTGTTTGTCACCACTGAGGGCTTGCGGAACTGAAAATTCATCACTGTGGAATACAAACTGTTGCCATTGACATTGTGTTGATGCCGTAATGTTTAGGGCCTGCAATTCGTCTGAATAGTTGGAGCAAAATATCCTAGTAAGTGTGCATGTGGATTAATGTCTGCGATCTGCCCAGATCTTAATCTGTGTCGGACGATTACAGTAGGTTGATGACTGCTCTCGGTTGCATAAAGTTCAATCCATCCTTTCTCCAATAGTCATCTTCCTCTATCAACACACGGTCCTCACATTTTTTCCAGTAACTTTTATAAATATTTAATAGCGCGGATTGGGTTAGTATCTTGACGTCAGACAATTTGAATGTAGTATTGTCAGCTGCCACCTGTCCTTTTAGTTTAGCCTACACAAGTTTTATAGGGTTTAAATGAGAATTGTACGGCGGAAGTCTCAAGCACCTATGGCCATGCTCTTCTATCAACTTGTCGAGTTGATATTTCTTGCTTTTTTGCGGGACAACAACTGCAGCTGCCAGACTGCGAGAACAGCAAATTAAAAGAGGGGTGGCCAAACAAGAACACTACGCAGGAAGCCAAAGAAGATTGAAAATCCAACACAGAACTGGTGTCGTTAGCCGCTACACGCTGAGGGATTTGCTGAGGAGGGGATCCGAGCTCTTATGGACTGAATGGTTCGAAGTGCAATGAGGATGATCTGTCGACTAACTAACTAACCAACCAACCAACCAACCAACCAACCAACCAACCAACTAACCAACCAACCAACCAACCAACTAACTAACTAACTAACTAACTACTAACATCATCCCCTGATGTTGACTGGTCTAAACATATTAGAGCCTAACACCATGCTCCCAATGCGCTTTACGGCATGTCAAATTGTCCTGTTTATTTGTCTGCCTTATATACATACTCAGCAGATCGCTTTGCAATGCTGTCGATGGTATGAGATTCAACCGTTTAGAAAGCAATAGCAAATTACTACGTGACAATTTCTAGTAAATCACAAACAGTCAGTCATTAATTCACCACTCGCGGTAGTCCTCATAGCATTCCTCCAATTTTGGTGTTTTATTTTCTGTGTGGGTACTAGATCATTTCCATTAATTTAACACTGTCTCTATCTCCGCTTTCAGCTTACCTATCTGCTCAAAGTCTCGTTAAATTTTTCGAAGCAAAATGCTATCATCTCCCATGAAAATGCAGACGGTGGATAGCACACTTGCATGACGGTCCGGTCATCATGTGTTCAAACCTCCGTTGAGTAGATTTTCGTTGTTCATTTCATGTTTCTCTCCGCAGACGTAATGTGCCAGTATCTGCCTTGTTAGCCTTGTACATCCCGTTGATTTCTTGGAGAGAGAAACGATAGCTCTTCAACAAATTTCCCGTGGAGATGGTATCTTGGTACTGGGTCAGGAGAAAACTTTCAACGCCACTCTCATGCCGATAGACGCAAGTCTTTTTAACAGATTAGTGGCAAACGAAAAGTAAGTTTGGACTTAACAAAAATGGATGGCGGAAAATGGGAAGTAGGGGTGTGTCACAGTTATGACTTAAACTTTGTTAATATTGTAGCAGACATTTGTATTATATATTAAATTAAAAGGGGTGGGGTTGGGGTTGCATAAAGAAAGCTACTATGTATAAGACCATGTCAGATACGGGAAGTCGCTTAAGACGATTTATCATTCCAAGGCATATAATCAGTTAAGGGCTCAAACGACCTGAAAGTCAGTATGTCGCATTCAAGAGTTAAAACACTGTCTTTCAGATAATTCTCAACCATCACCTCCTTGAAGCGTGCTTTTGACTAAATGGCGGTTTGCATTGTCTACCGCTTTACATATAGGAGTAAATCATACACCTGTCCCCTAGTTTCGGAGGTAGTTGGCACAGCGTATGTTGGGGCTTAGCATTCTGAAGCATGAATATGATGCACTTGTGTATGAGTAATTATTGCAGTGGTGATGTTCCCAACAGTATACGTGTACGTCTATTTTGCTTCTATTGATGCCTTTCGTGTCAGCAGTGTCTTGCACTTCAAGAACTATTGAAATGCATTGCCCTGTCTGTTGGTACGTACTTTCCGTCCCGGTTGTGGACTATTTTGACTACTATCAGGGTTGTTGGAATTTTGTTGTTGCTCTTTTCAACGTGCTTTAAGCATACATGTGGGTTTTCTTGTTACAGCTGTTTCGGGGCATGGTCACGGTAGGTGGGTTTTTATTTGCTGACTAGACATTATTTAACTGTTTGCATATTGCGGCTAATAGTTTCATTTCATGACGATGCTGCATTTCAAGTATGTGGTGTTTACTTTTCGGTACGGTGTTTCTTATTCGTTCAGAAGTGTTTATCTTCATGACTTCATGAGCGATAATTCTGGTACTAAAGAAGCTTTCGAGCATAACAAGGATTTTGCTCACTGGCAGCGTTATTAGGCTTGCCACCCCTACTCTAATTTGCTTCGCTTTAATTCTTATGGAGCCTCTCTGCTTGTTGACATTCTTATTTTGTTAGCAACAGTAGAATACACATGAACACAACCGGCATTTTCGACGCCTTGATTATTCCTCTTCCTCGCTACGTTGTCGATCATTCTACTTGTTGCAGTCACAGTGTTGGTGTTAATTTCTTCTTCTCTGGTCTTTCATCTTCTATTGGGGTATAGGTTTTCAACCTACTCACACCATGTCTTTTGTACACTTGTTAATTATTGGTTAGAGTTTGCAGATAAACGGGATGAGATCTAGTGCTGTTGTTTGACTGAATATACCTTTTGGTTTCTTTTATTTCTTCAGTCTAAGTAGCTGAAAATTTATCCGCGCTGCTGGAGTTGTCTAATCTATTTTGTTGTTTACGATAAGTGTTGATCTTGTGTGTCCTATCATAGTATTCTCTACGACTATCATCTTCATGTCCCCTGCCAAGTGGTATAATCGTTCATGTCTCTCCACAGATCTCGGTCGTTGGTGATCTAGATCAATTATATGGACGATATTCTTTCGTGTTACGGTCTTGGCTAAGCCAGCATAATCTCTCTCTCTCTCTCTCTCTCTCTCTCTCTCTCTCTCTCTCTCTCTCTCTCTCTCTCTCTCTCTCTCTCTCTCTCTCTCGCTCCCTCGCTCGCTCTTTCTCTCTCCCTCTCTCACACTGTCTGCCTTTCCAACTTCTGTCGCTGATCTTTCCAGTCATCACCATGTTTCCCAATGCCTCTCTTCCGATTATATACCTAAAGAACACTGTCTTCTTATTGCAGTGCTGCGCAACAAGTTCTATTTTCATTACCTCTTTCTCTCTATAGTTTCTCTCTATCTGCCTGTCATATGGCATATAACATGACAGTCATTTCCACCATCATGCACCATCTTACGTCTCACACGCTCGGTGTGTGACTTATCTGCTATAATTTTCTCCTTTGTCTTTATTCCATTTCTGATCTTTGCCCTCCATGCAACACGTTCAGCGGCGACTTGCTCCCACTGTGCATTATCAATGCCAGTATCAATCATGTCCCGCTTACACACATCGGGACATGATTGATACAGGTACAGGCATTGATATCCGACCACGCTAGTGATATTATCAGTGAAGCCCCCTATCAATTATACTAACGCGGCCGCCAATAATATTTAAGTTTTAATACTGCAGAAACTTCTATTAAAGCTTCTTACTGGACACGATGGACAAAAGACCACCATAACCGTTTAAGAAATGATATTTATCATAAATTTTCAAGGTAAGATCAGGTCATCAGTTTTTGTTCACCCAAAAGCTCTACCGAAATGTCATGAATCTGAAACTAAATACTCCTTTTATTAGAGACATTAATGTGGTGGTCCCGGTTTGAGCGAGGGATAATGATGATGATGATGATGATGATGATGATAATTCATGAATATTTGACAGGGACTACTTGAAAAGGAAAATTCTCTAGAATATCGTGGACCCAAAAGAAAAAAAAAATATACCGACTTTCAACAAGATCTCAACATCGAAGAAAACCCGTTCATAAACAGCATTTATGTCTAGGAAATTATAATACTATACTTTAGCCATATTTAACGCCACAGTGGCTTGGGGAAAAAATGATGGCAGGCATGGTCTTTTGGCAAGAGGGATGAGTCGACCAGCACGAAGCTGGAAACAGGACGTTACACTGGCATGAGGGTCCATGAGGCTGCTACATGGTAAAAGATAGCGATGAAAAGAAAAGGGCGGAGAAGTAGACATAACAGTACGAATTCGACACGACGATATCTTTCAATACGCATATCTTCTGACTGTCCTCCAACAACAACAAAAAAAGTTAGTTGCATATCCTTAGAACATCGCAGGCAACCCCACCTTTTTAAAATTTTACTTTTTGTGATTTCTTGGCAAGTTTACGTTCAGTAGTTTGCCATTGATATCTGAACGACTAACGCAAAGCGGCGTGCTTCCAAATCGCCCGCAGCTATGTCCTCTGATACAAATAAACCACTAATCCCCAAATACTTGGAGCTTTTAATGAGATCCAATCAATCTAACCGGACTAATCACTAATCAATACCAGTGGCATAGCCGTTACGGAACATTTAGTTGTTTATTCATTAATGAAAACCAAATCAAGGCAGGTGCGTTAATATCCATTCCTTAGAGCCGGGTTTCTAAATTTGTTTGTTTCTCTTACCTATTGTTTCTGTGCTATGAGCGTCAAATAATACCCGTGAACTCATTTCTGTGATATATTTGTGGAGCGCCGGCAGGTAAAAATAGCGTCCGTGGAAACAAGGCGGTATGCGGCCCACATTTGGCTGGCTTGTCGTCTGCTGTAGAAACAAGCAGACGATGCTACAGAAATATAACAACAATCACACGGATGTCAAGTAACATCTGATTGGGCCAACTGTCTTACATCTTCTTGATTCAACCAATCACCGGGGATTTTCTGTAGTACACAGCATTGTAGTCAACACACAAACATGGCGGCTAACACCGATGAAGAGCAAAGCCTTAAGGAATGTGAAGCTTATGTGCAAAAGCACAATATTCAACAATTATTAAAAGAATGTATTGTTCAGCTAGTTGTCAACAAGCCGGACAAGCCGTTGGCATTTTTGAAAAATCATTTCGAGCGTCTCGAGAAGGTAAGTTTCTGTTTGTGTGTTACACAACTCACAACGTCAACAGAGCGATTCGACAGAATTTCGAGTGAGCACAGTCAGCATTCTTGGGTGATGTTTCTGTTTCTCGTGAGTGCATGAATGAATACACTTTCGCCGCAAAGCTTCCCCTTTTCTACAAGAGACTGTAACTTAATAGTTCATTTAATACATCGCTGCTGCAAGTTGTGAACTTCAAACAAAGTATTCATCTTCTCACAAATTTTAAAAGTTTATTACAACTTCGAGCACTCTCCCGGTACCGCGCGCCGACAACCCCCAAGTCTCCGAAAAGGTAAATTCGAACTGTTACTGTCGCCAGGTAGGCTGTATGATTTCTAGTGTGCAGAATAACGGGAAGCCGAAGGAGGAAACTGCCAAAATATTTATGCAAACTTATTAGCGCAGGGGTTAATGTATTTTTCATTCGCCTTCTTCACTCCACTGTCTCTATAGTATGCCTTTCATCTTCAGCTTCCTTTTTGATACTGAAATTATAACAAAACACATGGTGCTTGCAATATAGTGACAAGAAAATTAATATATAATCAGCTATTGTGTGTGAGAATGTATTCTTGCAAACACATATACTAAGCCACCTTTGTAATAATATTTTTCTCTGTTATCATAACAAGAGGAGTAAATATACAGCTACAATCTTACTTTATTATTAACCTGTTGCCTGATAATTTTATCTAAGGTATTGTTGCTATTGCAGCAATTCTTTAACATATCAAGGACAGTGTATGGAGCATTTGTATGTTATTAATGCAAAATATATACAATTTATGTGTCTTCTGTTCTCCATTCTACACCTAAGACATAAAAGAAATAACAGATTAGGGTAAGAATGAACAATCATTATGAGAAAATGATAATTAGCTGGATTATTTGCTTTAAAAGTATACCATGTGAACTATTTTCATGATTCATAGTTTTGTTTACTAGCATTTGTATTGTAACTGGTTCTTTATTAGATTGAATGACACTAAAAATATTCTCTCTGTAATAATATTCAATTCATTTAATGCTGCATTTTTAAATACACCATATCTTGACCATTGACTACCAACATATTCAAAACATTAGTCATTCTTAACTCAATCTGTCTCATCAAATAGGTATATTAATCCATGCAACCGTTTAGTTTTAATTGAACCCTGTCTGCTACAGTTACTTTCGCCCACTATGTCATAATTAGTCATGTAAATCTTTCAGAAGCATATATTTGTTATTGTAAAGTAGTGTCTGCCTGCGTAAGAAAGAGTTAATGAACACCTGTATATGTGTGAACACGAGGTCACTGCAGGGGCTTACTTGCCGTGATATTTGAAGATCTGAATAATTGTCTTTACAGTTGCAAAAACACAGTTACAATAATTAAATGAGACTAACGAACAGTGGGAGAACTAAACAAATTCCAGCGAAACAAGAGTAAGGGAAAGGCACTGGAGGGGAGATATATTGAGAAAACCTATGAATAGTATAACTAGAAAGTCCTTTTACTGGAACCCACAAGGTAAATAAATATAGGGAGCCCTGAATATCACATGGAGGGGAGCAACAGAGATAGATGTATAATATGCGGAAGACGTGGAGTCAGCTGCAAGAGATAGGGTGGTTTGGTATGTGTTAGTTGAGGTCCTGTGCTTCAAAAGGTGAAAAGGGCAGAAGAAGAAGAAATAGCAGAGACTGTTGAATACGAGGGGAAGTCAATAAGTAAGTCACAAATGGCTGTAGAAAAGTAACTAACTATGGTAACAACTTGAAACCAGTTTAGTTTTATGCATACATTGCCCCTTTATTTCTCACATTATTTTCACCAACATTGATGCACTTATCCCATCGTTTTATCAGTCTTCCCAAACCGGCTGCACAGAACTGCATGCTCTGTTTTCTAAACCACGTTTTAATTTCACATTAAACTTCGGCGTCATTCGCAAAATGTCTCCTGCCCATGGTGGGTTTTCAGTGGACCAAAAAGGTTGAAATCGCTAGGGGCTAAGTCAGGGCTGTAAGGTGGATGTTCCAGAACTTCCCACCTTAGTTGGTTAATTTTCTCCTGAGTTAATCGAGCCGTATGTGGTCTGGCATTGTCATGAAGAAGCAACACTTTCTTATATTTCAATTGATCATGCATTATGCTGTATGCTGAACCATGTGAGCACCCTATTGCAGATGCTACAGAGTCTATCATTACTCGCGTGTCACCTCTAATCATCTCCTCCACCTGCTGCACGGATGGTTCTGTTGCAATCTCATCAGGACGACCAGATTGGGTTTCATCAACAATTTTAGAGCATCCTTGAGAAAATTTTTCTACCCAGCTATGCACCGCTTTACAGGACAAACATTTGTCAGCATAAACAGAAAGCATTTCCTTATGAATGTCCTTTGCAAGCAGTCCTTTTGCCCACAAAAAGACTAACAACAGCCTGCTGCTCTTTGGTTGTACACTCCGTAAGTACAATCACCATTTTGTTTATGCGCTGCACATGCGCATGAGACACCTAGCGCCACCTGACGAATGGGACTATAAAGTTCGATGTTGCTGTCACCTAATGACGCCTGTAGAAAACACCAACTACATTTACCTGCCATCCCACAGAACTGTGTGACTTACTTATTGACTCACCCTTGTAAAATGAAAATGACAAAGTATTTTCTGTGGCTATTTGGAAATGGTGTAATGGATGGTGGAAATGCTGTAATGGTGGGTCAAAATGCTGTAATGGTGGGTCAAAATGTTGTAATGGTTTGAAATGCTGTAATGGTTGGTGGAAATCTTGTAATGGTTGGTGGAAATAATGTAATGGTTTGTGGAAATGTTGTAATGGTTGTTGGAAATGCTTTAATGGTTGGTGGAAATGCTGTAATATTTGTTGTAAATGCCTTAATGGTTGGTGGAAATGTGGTAATGATAGGTGGAAATGCTGTAATTGTTGGTGCAAATGCTCTAAGGGTTGGTGCAAATGCTGTAATGCTTAGTCTAATCACTGTGTTCATGCTACAATTATAGTAATCCTACAATCCTTGATTTAGTTATAATCATATATACTTTTGAAGCTGTGATGGCATTGTAGATTGAGTGAGTTTCTCAGCATAGTTGTCCTGGTTTAATTTCCAGTAAGTGATAACATTTTTCCACATCTATACGAGTATAATTTGGTGGAATGGAATTGGCTACAAAGGAAATATGGCATGGAAGGTAATTCGTTTTCATAATGCTGTATCCAGGTATACAAAACGACCAGACTCAGACTCAATGTATCATCATTTATCATTTATCCACCAGTGTAGCCTTCAGGTGTCTCATGCCATCCAGGTCTATCCATTGTTATCTTTGTAGTTCTTTCCTTGCCTTTCACAAATTAGACATCTCTGGTCACTGTGTGTTTGTGTCCTGCACTATTCTATGTATGGAGCAGATTCCATCTAGACAAAGGAATGTATAATTACACTGTTCTCATGTCTTCACAATATGCCCTTCATCTAGTGCCAGTATGTTTTCCTCATCTCATGATTCACTGGTGTTTGTTCAGTCCTCTCCATGAGCTCCACATCAGTGATTCCGTCATACATTTGTAGCCCTTCTGTTCTGCTCAGTAACCAGTTAATCCTTGTTTGTAGTTTATTAGTAATAGTTTTATTCAACCTCCATTTTTCTGATCCCATAAGGTAGTATGTATTTAATGTTAGAGGTAAATGTTCAAAGTTTGGTACTGTTTGTTTCACTTCCTCTTGCCCTTTGTTTTCTTATTGCAATATCTTTATCTGTTTCCCTCATCTTTGTCCACATTGCTACCCAAATAGGTGTCCATTGCAGAACATTGCAGTTAACCCGAGGTTGATTTTCTAGGCATTATTGCATATAAGTAGTTTACCATAGCTTTCTGAACGAGAAGTCATCGTTTAAGTTTAACTGCCTGGTGTAGGAAATGAAAACATCACCCTGCTGTCAGCACACAGGATTTAAGAGCAAGCATTGTTAACCTTTCGGCCATGCTGACTTTCACCACTATGTGCTTTAGAATTATTTTTCCTGCATGTGTATGTATGAGCACTTCCATGGTAGAGTGCTCCCACTCTTTGTAAGTTCCCATTGTGTGAATCTTATTAATGTTTGATTACCAGGAATGCTAACCCTATTAAAAACGCACGCAAAAGTCGGATGTGTTGGCCTAAGGGTGTAGGCCCAAGGGTGCATAACAATACACCACAATTACATCTGAAAAAAAAAAAAAAACCCACGCCGGATGAATGCAGAAGAAGAAGAAGAATGTTTGATTACATTTGCTTCTTTATTTCTAAAACTTGTATTTCTATTCCTGATTGGCGTCACTTTTTCTGCAACACATTTTGTTCAAATAAAGGTGTAAGGTATAAACTCACTTAGAAAATAAAAGTAAAGGTCCTTTATAACTCCTTAGGTGCGTTGGGTGTTTTTTGTGTGTTGATTGTGTGTTTGCTTACTTTGAACTCAAGCGTAACCCTTACATGTGCTACTACTTCTAGTGCACTGGACTGATATTTGCATGTGGAATAGCTTTCCCTATCACCAGTGTCCCTCGCCTTCAGGCGAACCCACCCCGACTTCTGAACTATTGGGTGTATGATGCTGGATTCATATTTTTATAGGCCAATCAGCACACAGTGAATGATGTGGTCAGTATCACACTGGTCGCCTTGACTTCCCTAGTCATTTCCTGGTACCCATTTTAGGCTGTCTACTTCGGAGCCCAGGTCAGTTTTAAAAATTTGAATCCATCCCATTGTGGGTCAAACCCATGACCACCGGGTCTGCAGCCATTCATCTAGCCACTCCGCCAAACTCCGCTACTACAGCTCCCAGAAACCCACTTACTGAGCATAAGTTATCAAGAGTACGTACACATAGTATTTTATTTAGGCCCATATTGCGGAGCGAAGGGTTAGAATATGCTTGTATGGGGATTGTGCATCTTTATGAATAGTTACTCAGTTAATTATGGTTATTAATTATTAGCTTGCCGGCTTCCTGGCCTAGAGGTTAGCGAATTTTCTCCGTAATCTCGTATACTCTCGTAAGTAACATGACGACGGTGAGAATCAGCAGTGGTTCGAATCGCGTCAGTAACTTACAGGGTATGTGAGCCGGCCACTCAGAAAGCAATGGCAAACTACTGAGCGTAATCTTGCCAAGAAATCAAAAATCAGCTGAAAGATGCTGATGTTGACAGCGATGTCCTGTAAAAGGATATGCAAAAAAAAACAAACTTTAATTATTAGCTTACATAGAAAATTTTTCTCCTTGTGCCCTCTGTCCCCTCATTAAAGCATAAGGCTCTAAGCCAACCCACCCAATCTTTCGCTGTCTCCGGTACCTCCCTCTATAACCTCCCAGTGTTATACATGTCTGTATCTATGTCTTCCTCTATTTTGTTTGCCCGGCGGGTACCGATGAAAGGGCTTCTGGTTATACAATTATCAGGGTTTCTAAATTTATCAGTGTTTTAGTATTTCATATCTTCTACTACATGTGCTGCCTTCCTCAAATCATATGTTCTTCTGACATTCCCAGTGCCAGTTATGAAGATTTTCCAAGGTGAAAGGAGATAAGTCGGCGATCCGTAATCATTGCAGCTTTCTCCATATAGCGTTATACCTTCTTCTAGGAAATCAATCCCGTTTCTTGGTTTTCAGAGCTATTCTTCTGTCCTTATCTTTAGGGTTGTTCATTGGTGGTTGGATTTCTCAGCTTCTTTGTTCTATATGATGGTATAGCTTGTTAGTATATTTTGTTCCCTTAAAAATAATAATGAAACTAATAATGCATTCATTCATTCAGTAGCATGTCCTTTGCAGAACCTCGCTCCCATAACAACCTTCCGGAAAGCTTCTCAATCACAAGCAAGATGTCCCGCGTCTGATACACCCATCTGGAGATCATCCGACACATCCTGCACCCATCTTCTCTTTGGCCTTCCTCTTCCTCTCTTCCCAGGCATATACCCTTCCATTATTGTTCTCTCCAAACCTTCGTGACGTTTCAAGTGACCAAAATACTTCAATTTTCTTTGTTTTATCGTCTTTAATAGCCATCCCTCCTCAATATTCAACTCTTGAAGTATGGATGCATTTGTTCTTTTCTTTACCCAAGATATTCTTAGAACTTGTCTATAACATTTATATTCAAATGCGTTTATGCGCTGTTCAGCTTGTTTAGTAAGTGTCCATGTCTCACAGGCGTATGTTGCAATGGGAAAGATGTATGCTCTTAAAAATCTAATTTTTGTAGTTCTGTCTGTCCCACTCCATAATTTATTCATCTGTTTTAGTCTTTGAAGAGCAATGGATAGTCGCCATTTAATTTCTTTCATTGTGTCACCGTTATTGGTAATCAATGACCCAAGATATTCAAAATTTTCCACCACCTCCAATTTTTCCCCATTAATGTATATTTCTTTCTCCATGGTAATGTTTTATCTGTATGCATTATTCTTTGTTCTTATGATTAATGGATTTTACTTTCAAGGTGAGGTTATCATCCGTTCTTGCAGCTGTTCTGCATATTTATAAGTTCATCAGGAATCAATCCCGTTTCTTGGTTTTAGAGCTATTCTTCTGTCCCTTATCTTTAGGTTGTTCATTGTGGTTGGATTTCTCAGCTCTTGTTCTATAATAGGGTATAGCTTGTTAGTATATTTTGTTCCCTAATAATAGTAGAAATAATAATAATAATAATCATAATAATAATAATAATAATAGTAATGATGATGATGAGTATGATGATGATGATGATGATATTCATAATACTAATAATAATATTGACATTCATTGTATCATTGGTGACGAAAGCCCAGTGACTGTTCCATTACACATATTAAGACGATGCTGGCCTGCTTTTACTATACGCATGATGAATGCTTAAGTTATCATCCTTTTTACATAGGTACAAAGTCGCCTAAGTTTCCTTCACAGTCACACGTCATCTAGATCTCTCCGCCGCCCAAAGGAGTGTGGCTGTAAACTCTGAGAGCCACCCGTACAGTGGGTATCCATTAACTCAGTGGTTCTCAACCTTTTTTGGCCCGTGGCCCCCTTCACCATATTTTCAGAACGTCATTCCCCCCTTTCGTATTTCCTACCTAAACATTTGGCCCGTGCCCCTCATCACCATATTTTCAGAACGTCATTCCCCCCCCCCCCGCCCCCCTTTCGTATTTCCTACGTATAAATCACCCCTCCCCTACACATTATACGTAATAATGGAAGCTAAATTTAATAGCACATACTAAAACAAGTCTAGACGTCCACATAAAACGTGATTTGTGGGTCTACCTACTTTATAAAATGAATTTTAGAAGGGTGAGACGTACAGAACCGTAAAGTATAAAGGGAAAAACAATATCAAGTAATCGGTTCTTGTATTAACGCGATCTTGAAATAATCTTAATCACCCCCAACCCTAAAATCCGGGGGGGGGGGGGAGTCCCCACCGGTTGAGAACCACTGCGTTAACAGGTACAACGTAAAGTTCCCTCGTGTGGGTGGCAGATTAAACCGCTGAGGAGGCTTTCTCAATGTATGTTGTACCCAGCGCCAGTGTCGTTTCTTCACATCTTGCTTCATTAGTATTTGATTTCTTTCAAATAGTTCTCGCATGAGTGATTCTGTCTGTATCATTTTATTCTTTCTGTTTTGCACAGGCACAAGTTAATGAATTTTTGTAGTTAAAGATAAGATTTACTCATGATCAAGTCTTAAGTTGTATAGACCATGTCTTGGTGTCAATGATTCCATTTGCTTGTTTTCGCCTTTTCGTGTTTTATGGTGCTGTTATTACTTATTACGGACGCTGTGCTTTCATTGAGAAAGTTCGGTGGTGAAATGTTTACAAAGACAAACGCTTGGAGGATGGATGGATTCTTTGAAAATATTTTACTGGGATTTGTTAGCAACCGCTAGTAATTACTCACAGACACATAATGTGTCTGGAGTTGTCAACTCACATGTAGTTAACATAACTCACGTACCGACTCATTACTTTTAAAGTATTGTCTTTCTGGAGATATATTGGGAATTTGTCAGCTGAGGTTTTCTTGACTTATAAGTAAGGTTCGTTCTTTGTGTGCGTGCGTGCGTGCGTGCGTGCGTGCGTGTGTGTGTGTGTGTGTGTGTGTGTGTGTGTGTGTGTGTTCCCATCTCTTTGGAGCCAAACAAACGTAAGTTTTATCTTCTTGTGTGTAGTCCTGGTTTTACATCGCTTCATCGTTTTTGCATGTTAAAGGTTGCTAGTGTGTGGAAGCAGTAACAGATTAACTGTTAGCAAGCCAGACAACAGTTCCTGTTCTTCATGTTCTTGTTTTGTTTGTTCTTGTTTCTTTTCTGATCCTGTTTCTTCTTCTTCTACTGCAACTCTCTCTCTCTCTCTCTCTCTCTCTCCTCTCTCTCTCTCTCTCTCTCTCTCTCTCTCTCTCTCCTCCCTCTCTCCCCCCCCCCCCCCCATCCCCAATTGCTACTGAGGTCCTTAACCAAGTCATCATATCTTTTGATATATCCTGCAACTCTCTTCATGTCATCCGCCATTGTATTCATCTCAGTTTCTAATGATCTTTTCCTTGTCTTTTTAGATCTCCCATTATTTCGTGTGCTTTCTGGGTTCAAGAGAAAGGCCTTTCTAGGTATTCTCATTGTATGCCTTATTCCAGACTTCCGCGTCTTCACCTCACTTGTTGATTCCCTGAAATCCGTTTAGATCTCTCCCTAGCTCTGCATTATTGGTTCTGACATACCACGCTAGCCCTTCTATTCCACGCAGACACGAGTTAATGAAGATTTGACAGCTGTTACTTCAAACTAATAGCTGCTGGCATAATAAAGAATTGCATCGATTATAGTATAAAGCCTGCGGGCCAGATGTGCTAATGTGTTAACAAGGAAAAACAGTCCACGCGAAAAGCGGGAATTAATTTATCGAGTAACACTTGGTGCCAGATTTGGTCACATGTCATCTTCACTATTAAGGTCGCCTGTAAAGGATCCCCAGTATCCTTATCATGATAGTTCATCCTGTTTCCAATCCATCTTTTATTGTTGTCTTCCCATTAAAACCGTTGTATTTCCCATGAGCGTTTGCCTACCACATCTCTCTCTTGAAAAGTATAGTCTTCTGCGGGTTATATCCTCTTCTGGTGAGCTATTATACATTATTAGCCAACAAAGTTGACTACAGAAAGGAGCAGATATGACAACTATTCCCTGATTACTGGCTGTCAAGGAGTCATCACCTCATGTATATAAGATGAAAACTAGCTGTCTGTAGATCATAAAGTCATATTAAAGTTATGGTGATTGTGCCCACATGTTAATGACACACTGAATTTGTTGTATATGTCCATATTTTCTAATATATTCTCCGCTCCTGAAACCACGCGCATTATTTTAATTAATTGAATTATTGTACGCATAGCAACCGTTATTAACAAAACTAGTTAGGTTGAAGGACAAAGCAGTCAGAATGTCAATAGACATATGTGTTCAGATTAGATATGACGTCACCTTAGTGTTTGCTTTGTGATATCAAGACGCCTGGCGACAACATCTAACGACTCGCTAAGTCTCGGTCAGTGATTACCGGTGGTTCAAACGAAAAAAACAAAACCCTCCTGGGGTTAACCCGGTGTCTTGTATTAGCGGGAGGCGGGAGAAAAACCACAGGTATAACGATTAGCCGCTTGGGTCACAAACGTGGATTTGGAGTTAGAGAACGGAGTAATCAGCAAGTCAAGCCAGAAGTGACCATTTGTTTTCCCATATCCTTTTTACAGGACATTGCTGTAAACACCAGCATTTTACTGCTGTTGTGATGCCTTGGCAAGTTTACGTTCAATAGTTTGCCATTGCGTTCTGAACGACCGGCTCCCATACCAATTCGTTGAAATCCAGCACAACGCGGTCTGCTGCCAAATCGCGCGCAACTATGTTTCTAACGCGGGTAAGCGGGATTAGGAGCCGCGTTCATAACACCTTCGCCACGGAGACCGGCAGACGTCACCTACATTAGCATTATTAATTTGTACAATCATAGTAGCCTAAAAGTAGCTATTAACTGGAGTATTTTGATCGTCCCAGACAGCCCGTCTCTATAGGAACGACACGTGGCAAGTTCTATGTGAGTTAACTGCGTGTGATCTTCTTTCTGAATATCGGAGTCTACTTGGTTACGCCACCTGCCTCGCACTCCGAACCACGTCTTTCGGTTCACAAGTGCATATTTCTTAGAGGGTTATGGGTGTCGTCGCTGGAGCTACGGAGTTCGTGCCTTGTGCGATGCTTTCGACAGGACACCCTGCGAAAGAGACCGAGCCTATGGAATGCAACTCGGTATAATGGAGTCAATCCTCATGCATTTTAAACCCTTTAAAAAAAACCTTTCTGAATGTGCAACTTTGCCTTACGTACTGTACACCTCGTTGTTATAAACTCTACCCACCCAACGATTAGTGATTGACATTTAAACATATTGATGATATGGTGTATATACCCATTTCACCGGGACCGCACGGCACTCAAGGTGTGATGTGCCAGTGTCACTCGAACCCTCTTTACTTTCCCATAGACATCACTGGGGACCATTGTTATGAGACGAAATCGACTCTAATGCCGTATTGATCAGACACATAAATCACACCGTAACTGGGGAATTGACATTTGACATCAGTTGTTAAACCAGTGGTCTAACCACTTTGTGACCAGGGTCTCTGCACTTAACCGTCTACTAGTAGTTCCCAGCCAGCACTCTGTTCTGTCAGTCACACTTATTACAGGCATTCGGATGGTGGCGGCGTTTGTCCTGGTCTGTATGGCTTTTATAAAATGCAATATGTTTATTTATTCGTTCTCTTTAAACTCAAGCGTAGTCCATGCTGGACTGATTTTTGCGTACGGGTTAGCATTCCCTATTACCTGTCCCTCGCCATCCAGCGAACTCACTCCGACTCTAGAATTAAATGCAAGATGATTTGAATCTCTATTCTGTTTCATAGTTGCTGATTCTGAAGATCTGCATCGTTTGTTATAGTGGGGATGAAATGGGTGATGTGGTGACTGTGTTCAGTCAAGCGAGGTTTTCCTCGAATATGGTATTATTCATTGACGCAACATACACATATAAGTTCGAATTCTGTTCCACACACGCCGAGAAAACTGGTAATCGTATTCCTAAACAGTTCATCCTCTGGATCCCACAGGGCACAAGAAATAGAGGTAGACATGAGAACACACGAAAAGGAAGAGATTTAGGACAGATGAATCATATATAGAGAACATGGAGGGAGTTGGAGGAGATATCAATGGATAGAAAGGATTGGAGTGAGTTGTTTGAATAATAATGCGCTTTTGTAGGATAAAACGCATAATAATAATATTTTTTTTTGCATATACTTTTACAGGACATCGCTGTCAACAGCAGCATCTTTCAGCTGTCTGTTGATTTCTTGGCAAGATTACGCTCAGTAGTTTGCCATTGATTTCTGAGCGGCCGGATCAGTTATCCCGCAATAATAATAATAATAATAATAATAATAATAATAATAATAACAATAACAATAATAATATGCATATTTTAGATCACTATCTCTGTATGGAGACCGGCGTTGCTAAGAGGTTTGACATGCTTAAACTTTATTTTCTGATGGTGGCGTAGTGGCTTCGTTTCTGTCAGTTGGACTCACGAGTTGACTTTCGTTCAGAAAGCAAAGGCAAACTACTGAACGTACAGTTGTCTAGTAAATCACTCACAAATCAATAGGTGCTGGATGTTGTTGCAGCGACCTGCAGAGGACATGCAATTAAAAAGAAAAATTGCGTATTAGGTGGAGTTGATATCTATCCACCTTACAGTATGTACATTTACTAGGTCATCATTGTTTCATGGGGTGAAGTAACCATCTCTTCTCTTTAATAACTTTTGCTGTACATAGACTTGTGCCGGGTCAGTTGTTTTACCGCTCGGCTGGCTAGAGCACAGCCAGATCACTCATGCATGAGTGATTTAAGCAAATATCTTTAGCACATTGTAAATAAACTGTCACTTATTTGTAATATGGAAAGGTAAAGGTAGTCCCATGGTAGATACTTGAAGTGTGACGTGCCAGTCTTCACATATTCTAGGCCTTGCCATATGAGACGGGGCGATCGGTTCCCTTCCTCGTCCCCTTTCATCCTTTACAATGCCCAGACAATTTTTTGATAGTGATTGTTATGAAGTTGAGGCCTCTTCGGAGCTGTACTGGTCAGAATAACATCTTGCTGCTGTTTGAGATTTACTCCGACTACTATCTCAGTAGATAAGTGCACTGTCCACTATGCCACCAGGGCTGCCTGTCATGTATAGAAATATACATAATTCTCTTACGTATTGAATTGTTCCCTTGACAATTATATTTGATCGGCTTTCTGTCTCACTTTAGTGTTAACCCACGGGACTTATTCTTTCTCTGGAATGTAATATTACCCTAAACTATTTTTTTCAGTGCTCACACGTTTGTTTCATCCAGTGGATTCGTTTACATTTCATCTGTATCGACAATTACATTGCGAAAAATGAGAAGAAAAAGAACAACATTCATTTGAGCCTGCGTTAAACGTTTTCACAAAGCTATCCTAAAACTCGGAAACAAAACACCGATTAACTTACAGCTGCAGAATTTCCAGAGGACTAATGTTTGGAAATTGTTTTCTAAAATCAATATTCTGGTTAGAAGCTCATTAAAAAATAAGTGAGGGAAGTCTCACTTATTCCACTACTTCATTTCTTGCGACTGAGTGAAATGTAAGCGCCCATACTTGTCCTCGTTGTTCTGTCACTGGAGGTGGAAAACGTTATCTAGTTGTTTTGTTTTGTTGTGTTAGTACCAGTGCATTACTATCACAGGATGTTGTTATCGGGTTTTGTAGCTTGCGTTGTAGTTCTCATGTTTTTCGTCGAGGATTGCGTGCGCGTGTCGTGTTGCAGGTTGTTGTGTAAACACTGTGGACCTTCCAGTTATAGAATCAATGGCCGTTAATGACGAAAATGGTACATGGCAATCTCGGAGTGTGTTTTTAACAATATAAAATATTGATAATGGTATTAAAAATACTGTGAAAATAAGTTGCAATACAATAAAAAAAAATATTCTTCTATAGTGTTAAAAGTTGTAAAACAATGTACAGTAATACAATATATTTAAAAAAATGTAAATTACAATACATAAATCCTTTTGAACAGAAAAAGTCATAGAAACCCGCGGAACAAGAAGAAGAAATAATACTGACATTCTACAAGACCGGATCATCAAAGACAACTGGCTCACAAACTACAGCATATCTGGGAAACTGACCTCATCACCCACAGAGTGCCGATTGGTCCATTAAAATATGGGTCTAACACCGTTCGCCCAATACACCTTAAGGCGTGAAAGGGGTCGTTTACTTACTTACCACATACCCATTATGTCTCAAGGCATGTTAAGGGACCCGTTACTTAAATAGCATATACCCATTATATCCCATGGCGTGTAAAGGGGCCCTATTCTTAAAAATCGTATTCCAATTATGTCTCAATGCGTGAAAGGGGCCCTTTACTTAAATATCATATACCAATTATGTCTCAATGCGTGTAAAGGTGCCCTTTACTTAAATATCATATACGAATTGTGTCTCAATGCGTGTAAAGGTGCCGTTTACTTAAATATCATATACCAGTTATGTCTCAATGCGTGAAAGGGGCCCTTTACTTAAATATATACCAATTATGTCTCAATGCGTGAAAGGGGCCCTTTACTTACTTATCATATACCCATTACATCTCAATGCGTGTAAAGGGGCCTCTTGATTTTACTTATTTACATGAAGTCTAGTGGTTTGTAAAGTTTTATATAACCAAATCATGCTCCTACCAGTTTTCTTAAGAAAAGGATGTGATATGAAGCAACACAGGAAGGTATGAGGCGTTGTTAGAGTCGAATGAATGAAGACATGGTTTGGTTTTGGTTTATGGTAAGATATCTCTATCATTTCACACGATACTCTCTATAAGTTCTCCACTATCTCCTAGTAGTCACACAAGAAGAATCTCAGCACAGTGCACGAACACGTAGATTCTCTCAGGGGTCCATATGTGTATATTGCGGTGTCAAACATAATACACATATTCTTTTTTTTTTATTGGTGGCTTTTCTGATTATACAATCTAGTCTAATAGAGACCTATTCTGCTTGCACTTTTAGATGTCCAAGTTTTCAGGGATTTTCAGCATGCAAACGAACCCGCAGAGTGTTTCGCCCTTGTACGAGAAGACTATACATCTGATCCACTTTCCCAGGAATAAAGAGAAGTATACTATACTATCCTTTTCTTAGTTTATTAAAAAAGCTCCACACAGCGTATATCGTGAAAAGAATCAGGAATGCAGGAGCCAGAGGCGACCTTGTAACCTCAAGGCCACTCCGCTCTTAGAATACCTTAAAACGGTTGATTGTACTGTTGCTGGCTGTATGCTTGTATAGAAATAACACGCATGGAAGTCATCATCAACACGTGCCCTGTCAACTTGGTGTTCTGGATACATATGTTGATCATATTCCCCCATACCATTGTCCCCACATAATTAAATGATACAGTGCCGTAGGAGAAACTTGTTATGGGTATTTGAAGTTTTCGGACCTTATCATTTCGTAGGTCTGAGTGCACGGGAAAAATAGGTGGTAAGTCTTTCTTTTCCTTAGAGAGTGTCAAAAGCTAGCATCGAACTTTCGTCAGGCCGACCCGGTCTCTTGGTATTCCTCTGCCTCTTCTACATCTGATCTTTCCGGTCGTCACGTTGTCTTGCAATGCCAATCTTATATGACCGAAGAACCTTGAATGTATTGAAGGTGATCATTTACAATGAAACTAAACCAAAATTCTCTCTCTCTCTCTCTCTCTCTCTCTCTCTCTCTCTCTCTCTCTCTCTCTCTCTCTCTCTCTCTCTCTCTCTCTCTCTCTCTCTCTCTCTCTCTCATATACACACACTCGCGAGCGCGCGCACACACACACACCTCCCTACACCCCTACACCTACACCTAATAGACACTTGAAGGGTAGGTAGTTCGGTGACTTCCCGAGCCCTTGGACATAGTATGAATCTAGTCTGACAGTGAGTGCTATTGATTTTCCTTGTCACGGCACCGCAGTTTGGTTGCTGGGAAGTCAGAGCGCGGACTTATCTTGTATTCGGCGTCTGCTTATGTGATTGGATTTACCCATGGTTGCGTTTTCTATTTCTTCGTTTATTTGCGTTAACTCATTCAGTACCAGCAATTTATTGTCTGGGCGTTGGGTTGGGATCTATTGACAGTGAATTATCTGAAACCCACGGAGGAGACATGACCTAACTAAGCCAAATCCCCGCCAGCCTGTATCACTCACTGGCACCTTGCCGTCTTGACAGACGATAATTCATTACATTGTGCTTAAACAAAAGGCATAATAACTACAACTTATGGCTTTAAAGCCGGGGATAGAGTTTTATCTCTCCATAGCACAACGCCCGCGCTAAATTGTAGACTATGTGTTGTCCATGCATGCATGTTGTCCTCTATCGGCCAGCCTTGTTTACTATCGAGGAGATGTGATACCATTACGTCTGGAACATGACAAGCTGCAAAAGCTGTCGGAGCAGCAAAGCATTGCTCAAACTATCCGCCTGAAGGCGCTTCGATCTTAGACCATTTGCCAAACAAGACTTAGGCCCTAGTTTAGCCTACCGTAACATTTAGTCTTTAGGTTGCATTTCCTCGCACCGGGATAAGGCTTGTAACCTCCCTGTTGCGTTCCCCCCTCTGAAACCGTTGACAAAATATGGGGTTTTAAATATTGAGCACAACCCACTACTGGCAACGCCGATCGTATTCTGGTATGAACCTAAGGCCTATCCACGTCAATATGGAAGCACTAGACTCGAGTTTCGCCCTCGTTTGAGCTCGTCAGTAGTGCATATCCCTGACCGGATCCGGAAACAAGCCCCGGATCACTGACGTGTGAAGCGGGTGTGTAACCACGCGGCACACGTTGGACACACAGCCAAATTATCATAACAGAATATCACAACGTCACCCATCGTAGGCTATGCTCAAGATTGCATAATCGCCGCGACTGACGTCCGTCAATCGATGTGGACCCGAAACGATCAGGACTTCTCATTGGCAAGGAACACCAGGCCTCCTAAATCCAATGAGCAATAATCAAATTGATTAATTTGGTTATTTCGGGATTTGAATTTTAAATATTGAGCACAACCCACTACTGGCAACGCCGATCGTATTCTGGTATGAACCTAAGGCCTATCCACGTCAATATGGAAGCACTAGACTCGAGTTTCGCCCTCGTTTGAGCTCGTCAGTAGTGCATATCCCTGACCGGATCCGGAAACAAGCCTCGGATCACTGACGTGTGAAGCGGGTGTGTAACCACGCGGCACACGTTGGACGCACAACCAAATTATCATAACAGATATATGGAACAGAATATGGAACAGAATATATGGAACAGAAATATGGGGTGTCGGGTTTGGTAAGCAGGGCCCAACATTCGGCGCTAACACAAAGCAAGTAGTACCGCCTCCTGTTATGAGGTAGCTCAGTCATATCTGACAATACCTAGCAGATGCATATGATCTGCTTAATCATGCCCTAGTTACATATTAATATGCCTTTTCGGAGATTTTAAGTTTCAGCACCGGCCTTGCACACGTCGCTGATTTCTGACCGTGTAGGTAGACGGACAGGAGAACTCCGCGACACAGTTCCGTGGATGTGGTACTTGTTTAACCGGTCGGAAGAAACATCTCTGTAGGAACTTCACTGTACTAAGTTTTAAAAAAAAAATATCATAATTTACACCGAGGATTGTTTGATAGACTTCACTACACGGTTGCATGATAATTAGCTTACACTTACTAGAGTCTGATAATTAGCCTACACTGAGTGTTGTGTGATAGCCTACTCTGAGTATTGTATAACAAATAACCTACTCTGGGTGTTGTGTGATACCTACTCTGAGGATTTTATGATAAATAGCTTACGCTGAGTATTGATACTGTCATTATGGCAGTCCCGCAGCCCAGAATTGGATTATTGGTTGATTTAATTTGTTTATGCCCAGAGGAGCTAGCATTGTAACATAGGAAGCAAAGGAGCCTGCAGACCGAAAACGTTTGGGAATCACTGGTTTTGGAGCCAATAAGAAGATAATTCATCCAGTATTTCTTCTTCTACTCTGGGATGTAGTCTTTCTGATAAAACCACTATGGAGAAAGAAATATATGTTTATGAGGAATGATTGGAGGTGGTGGAAAAGTGTGAATATTTTGGATCATTGATTACCAACAATGGTGACACAATGAAAGAAATTAAACGACGGCTTTCAATTGCTCTTCAAAGACTAAAACAACTGAATAAATTATGGAGTGGGACACATAGAACTACAAACATTAGATTTGTAAGAGCACGCATCTTTCCCATTGCAAGATACACGTGTGAGACCTGGACACTTACTAAACAAGCTGAACAGTGCATAAATGCCTTTGAATATAAATTAAATGTATAGACGCGTTCTAAGAATATCTTGGGTAAAGAAAAGAACAAATGCATCCATACTTCAAGACCTGAATATTGAAGTAGGTTGGCTATTAAAGACGATACAATAAAGAAAATTGAAATATTTCGTTCACTTGAAACGTCATGAGAGTTTTGGAGAGAACTAATGGAGGGGTTTATGCCTGGAAAGAGAGGCAGAGGAAGGCCAAAGAGAAGATGGGTGCAGGATGTGGCGGATGATCTCCAGATGGGTGTATCGGATACGGGACATCTTGCTTGTGATTGAGAAGTTTTCCAGAAGGTTGTTATGGGAGCTAGGTTCTGCATAGGACATGCTACTGAATGAGTCTTTCTTACCATTGGCCTTGTTTGTATGATAACACACCGATATATACCCATATACACTCATCCCACCAACCCTCACATACTGACGAGCACTCGGGCCTTGATAAACCCACCGAAAGCCTAGAAAATGTTCCGAAAAATATCAACTGTTGCTCGACTGAGAGCGGTTGCGCGAGGCTGGACCTGGTAGTCTTCCAGCTAGAAGAGACAGCATGGCGGTTGTTTCCCCCAGCACAACGGTGGGTTTGTAATGAATGTCTGGAAGTTGTCGTTCGCTAGGTCAACTACATTTTTACCCTTCATCAGTTGTCTTGTCAGGTTAATTGCTTTTTTAAAACATGAGGAGGGCTTTCGGGGAGTGGGAGGGCCTTGGGAAATGAGAAGGGATGACGGTTGAATGAATGCTTTTGAAGTAATATTTCAAAAGATTATTGTCCTGAAATTATCACCATGTCTCGCATTATTCTTGCATGAATCCAATAAAAGTGATGAGGTGGAATTTATGATGGTTGTTCGATTAATTATGGCAGTTAAACGGATTGGATCGTTTGTCTGCTTTGGTGATTTGGATGTTTGTTTGTTTGTTTGTGTGTGTGTGTGTGTGTGTGTGTGTGTGTGTGTGTGTGTGTGTGTGTGTGTGTGTGTGTGTGTGTGTGTGTGTGTGTGTGTGTGTGTGTGTGTGTGTGTGTGTGTGTGTGTGTGTGTGTGTGTGTGTGTGTGTGTGTGTGTGTGTGTGTGTGTGTGTGTGTGTGTGTGTGTGTGTGTGTGTGTGTGTGTGTGTGTGTGTGTGTGTGTGTGTGTGTGTGTGTGTGTGTGTGTGTGTGTGTGTGTGTGTGTGTGTGTGTGTGTGTGTGTGTGTGTGTGTGTGTGTGTGTGTGTGTGTGTGTGTGTGTGTGTGTGTGTGTGTGTGTGTGTGTGTGTGGTGTGTGTGTGTGTGTGTGTGTGTGTGTGTGTGTGTGTGTGTGTGTGTGTGTGTGTGTGTGTGTGTGTGTGTGTGTGTGTGTGTGTGTGTGTGTGTGGTGTGTGTGTGTGTGTGTGTGTGTGTGTGTGTGTGTGTGTGTGTGTGTGTGTGTGTGTGTGTGTGTGTGTGTGTGTGTGTGTGTGTGTGTGTGTGTGTGTGTGTGTGTGTGTGTGTGTGTGTGTGTGTGTGTGTGAGATTATGGCACAATACCAACAAAGAAATAACATTAAAATTGTTAGAGGATGCATCATTGTCGTGACATCATACGGGTGTCAATCACGGACCATTTCCCAATTAAAGAAGAAAATGTAGAGGTTTGCACTTAAATGTTACAGAACAATTCTTAGAATATCAATAATTACGAAAAAAAAAAAATACGAACATTCTACTAGATTTTAATATCCAAGAAACATCGCTCGTGAACAACAACACGCCCCGCAAACTGAAATACTTTGACCACAGTAAACGTCACATTGGGTTAAAAGGAATCTTCATAGAACGAATGGCTTCTGGAGAAAGGGAAGAGTCGATATAACATAATTCATTGCCAACAGATCCCAATCCAGCGCCCAGACAATAAATTGCTGAGGGGGACATAGGGTATTTAACACACCCTGATTATCAAAATGCACTATTCACGGGAACTAGCTAAAGTGTAATTTGCCATTTGAGATGATTTACTTGATCATTCCTGTATTGTGGCCAAATGGATCCGATTTCCACTTACGGGTTCTACTTCCCCGGGACCCCGGTTCGGAAGAGCTTTCATATGGATTTTTACAACTGTAATGTTTAATGTGATTAAAATTATTGCAATAAGACAGTGTATAAAAATGCTCATGTAAAAACAAAATAAATACAAAGTTCCGACTAACAAGGACACATCGGGGATAATGTAGCTTTTATTTAACATCGAAATAGGCAAAAACAATCTACATTGAGTGCTTCTCGCCTTCAGTTGGGGTTTCCCGGGACGCAGGGGCACACAGGTTGAAAACCGCTGTCCTAGCTTTTTACTGTGTCCTCGTGTAGCAGCTTCTTAAAATATATTCGTGTTGACATCTGAAAGTGCACGAAGAAGAAGGATCTGCCGCGTCAGTGTTGTGACATGCGGCTCCAGATAGTCTCATATGTTCAACCATGTCAAGCTATTCAGACCGAGGAATAGTATGGCGTGTGTTGAACATGTTGTTCTCCACGAATCTGCTTTATGACTGCCATTAAATATGTCCTTGGGAAATTAATATGGTGGTTACCGGTTGCCTTCATTGTCCTTCTTACACATTTATTTTCTTTACACATGCTATTGTGATTAGGTTTTTCTATCTTCAAATGTTGAGTTGAGTCAAAAACCGACATACAGCACTTGGAACATTCTCGTATTTGCTCCACCCTCATTCTCAACAATCAGTGAAGAGTCCCAGTACGAATGTTACCAGCTGCAATCTGATTATGTGTCCGTCTGAAATGCAGGACTACTGTCAACGATGGCCTACCCCACTATGGTGAACTATTTTGTTGCGCAGCATGTACACAGGACTTTCTAGTTTTCGTCCTTATCCGAGGGGGCTAGTTATTAAAAATGTTATACACTACAGCGGGATAATGGACAGTTATAACTTCCTGGGATTCATGATTTCATGCAGGCAGTCCACAAATGGATGTATGCCCTGCACTTGATCGTACCATATATCTGAACCTCACCATCTGTCCGTCCGCCAGCCCACCGTTCACCCGCCCGTCCATCTGTCTGCCTGCCTGTTTCCTGTCTCTCGGTTTGTCTGTCTGCCTGTCTAAGTCTCGCGCGCTCTCTTCGCCTCTCTCCGCCTTCTTCCTCCCAGGTCTATGTTGAAAAACAAGATAAAGGCAGTCCCACGGCAGATAATGCAGTAGGTGTGTGAAGTGTTAGACCCTTACATATTCTAACTCATGACATAACGAAGTGAGGTGACCAGTTCAATTCCTTGCTGCCATTTCTGCCCAGACAATTTCTAAATCTGTTTGAAAATTATTCAGTGCCACGTTTATAAGCCCGATTCTACTGATCTAGAACAACATTACTGCTACTCCTGGGTATCAAACTAGGACCTGGTCTTGGTAAACAACCGCACTATGTCATGATGACTTATAGTTTCATATTTCCACCTCAGCAAAATAATTACATGTATGTGAAGAGTAAATCGATTAAAACTGAACATTAAGAACAGACAATCTTCTCCCGTCTTGGAAAGGTAATATCCATGTCAACTCTTCTGTGTCATAACTGAAATTCTTCTTTTTTTTTTCTTTCACTCTTTATCCCATTATAACATAGGTCCTCAACCATTTCACTCCAAGCCCTTACAACACCGTGCATATCCTCTCCATATTCTTCATTGCTGTCTCTGCTCCTCTTCTCCATGTGTTTTTAGGTCTTCCTCTTTTTCTTTTGCTCTGTGGATTCCAAACAATGGTCTTTCTAGTTATTCTATTCTCGGATTTTCTCAGTGTATATATTTGTGAATGAATGAATGTGTTTGTGTGTATGTGTATGTTAGTGTATGTGACCAAGTATATATGTATATGTATTTATGTGTGTGTGTGTGTGTGTGTGTGCGCGCGCGTTTGTTTATGTGTGTATGTGGGTATGTGTTTTGTATGTGTATGTGTGGGGTGGAGGGGTGGGGGTGTTTGCGGGTGTGCTCGTCTGAGTGTATGTTTGCTTATCTGTGTGTGGTTATATGTTTGTACATATGTGAGCGATTGTTATTGGTTTTGTAGGTGTGTGCATTTTTACATTCGTGATTGAATTAATGTGTTTTTGTGTGAATATGTGTATGTGAGTGTGTGTGACTATGTGTGTGTATGTATGTGTGTATGCGCTTAATAATGTAACATAAAGAAAACGCTCACGCGTGAACAGCCTTGTATCAACTATTCAGCATTGTCTATTTGCACCAGCCACGTATATTATGAAAATGCATCGACCCGTTGACCCCCCCCCCTCCCCCCATGCGAACGATGCACTATATGGTTTCAACCAAGAAATATAAAACGCTACCTAATATATACAATAATAAAACTAATAAGAATCCCACTGTTGTATTTGTTGTTGTTGTTGTTGCGTTCTCTCGCTATGAACTCAAGCGTAGTCTATACACGTACTACTACTCCTAATGTACATGATTGATTTTTGCGTGTGGATTAGCTTTCCCTATTACCAGGTTTCCTCGCCATCAGGCGAACCCACAGCGACTTCAGAGGTGTATGTAATGTACGTCCCCAAGTCAAGGGCAAGAAGTCAGCAGTTTAGTGCAACTGTCCGGTGGAGAGGTTGAACCCGCTACCTCGGCATCAGCACACTGGATGTTTAAGAACGAGCGCCCTTATCCACTCTGTATTTTATTTTGGCACAATTACAGATAATGTGCTGAACACCACAATCGTGGTAACATTGTGGTTACAGGCTTGTCCATGGGACATATATCTTTCGGTCCCATCCCATCCCATGGTAATTTATGCCATCCCATGGGACCTTTCCCATGGATCCCATGGGACCTTTCCCATGGAAATACCATTCCCATGGCCAAGCCTGATGGTTAATGCCCACGCCTGCCAGTATAGCAGTCTTGGGTTCAGTTATTATTAGTATGAGAATACGATTTTGTTCCTGTCAAGGGGGAAGCATGGACTATGAATAGAATCAGGTGACCAATTGACCAAGACCTTAATAAATTCTGATCGTGGAGTGACTTAAAAAAGGAGGGACAAACAATTAACCCTGTCGATAAATTTAATATGTGTAGGCTGTAATATTGCAAGAAAATGACAGCAGCGCCCTATTATAATGGTAGTTGAGTATGTGAGCTAGGGGTAATGAACGCAGTTTGACAATCCCGACATATCTCGCTAGAAGTCACCAGCTTGCGATTTGGGATCACATAATTTTGCTTTGATTTTCACAGTTATTTGAGATTTTTTTTCAGAAAGCAGTGGCAAACTACTGAATGTTAAATTACCTAGAAAATTACAGACAGCCATTAAACGGAGTTGATTGCGACCTTCTGTAAAGAACACGCAACTAGCTAACAATGATCAACACCCACCTCTTATACACCTAGCTCGGATAGCTAATGGATAAGCTGGAAATGTTCAGAGTAGTTTGTCTACCAGTGATGACCAAATAATTCCCATTCCCCCGATCCCGTTAGTTCGTCCCAGCCCGAACCACTCGATACGACGGGGTCACATCAACAGCAGCCTTCCTGTACGGCTTTGGAGTCTAATTAATGTCGAAAAATGAGTACCAGAGTTTGTTACAAACATTTCAGAAAGGACATTCGGCAGAAGCAGCTGCTGACTCAACTCATGCTCCACTTGAGCTTAATGCGCTGATCTTGTATACATTTGTGTCTAACACGTCACACATCTGCGACAGTATCTGTGGCGGGAAGACGACGACATATTTTAAGATTAGCCAGACTTCGCAGAAAGTGAACTTCAAACGGCTTCGATCATAAAATCTACCAGCTTAAGAGGCTGGAACCCAAGACATCCGAACCAGCAAACAAGTGCACTAACCGCTACACTGGCACGACCATCCTCGCAACACAAAAACTTAATATAAAAAAATAAAAATATCTAGGCGACAGACTTTCCGTAATTATTTTAAGTTTTCTTGATTGATAGCTATTGCCCGTCACACAAGGGGTACTTTACAACAAGGGTAGTTGATGCAGTCGTCTCAGTTGAACGCTTGCTGCATGTGTTTATTGATTTCGACTACAGTCCGGCATTATCGAAACAGCTTTCAATAGGTTATACCCCTCCCGTTTTCCTCCCTTCTCCGCATCACTTCGTCACAAACGCCGTTATTGAACGCCCGACTTCCGCCTGCTGCTCCGTTGGCACGAACCTGGTTCCCGTAATCGGAACAGCCTCAGTGCAGTGGACTTTATACCTTCATGTGGTTTGTCATATATCGGACTGGTGACATTTTGTGTGCCAAGGTTGGGGAGCTTTCATTGGGAAAATTAGTTGGGGCACTATAATGCCCAGTTTCGCATATATGCACTTGAGTCATATCGGCTGTTGGCATATTATAAAAGGAGAGTATGTGGTGTATAAAGCTGTAGGCATTCGCATTTAAAGCATATTGTTTCATAGCTTTTTGTTAGTATATATCTATATCTATATCAATACGTTGTGGGTACTACTATTCACAGTTCTTCAATGAACTTTCTTTGGCCATGTTCAACTATCGATGTTTGGGAATCGTTAATGTTGATGACGCTATCAGGTTTGTTTATTCTAGCTGTGTTCGTGAATCGTTTCGTGCTGGGTCAGGTAGTTTGGATCACCCAGCATCTTCTCGGACTTATTTCGTTTCCTTCGTCACGGTTGGATTAACAGCGTCATCATATTGTTTTAGGACGTTGTTCCAGGCACCCAATTCAGGCGCTGGGACTTATGGACAGTGAACGTGTTTCCCAATTTCTCCGAAATACCGAGTCGAAGGTTCGAAATCAGTTGCAGGCGATTTGGGCTCGGATAACCTTGCGTTGGTTTCGATGGCATGAGGCGTCGGTCGTTCAGAAAGCAATGGCAGACGTTTTTTGGCCCACATATCCTTTACAGGACATCGCTGTCAACATCAGCATCTTTCAGCTGATTGTTGATTTCTTGGCAAGATTACGCTGAGTAGTTTGCCATTGCTTTCTGAGCGACCGGCTCACATACCCCGTAAGTTACCGACGAGGCGAGAACCGCTAACGACTCTCGCAAACGTCACGTTACTCACGAGAGTATATAGAATTACGGAGAAAGTCGTGTAACACCTAGACCAGGGAGCCCGGCTGTGGCAAACTACTGCACGTAAATATTGCCTGGTAAATCATAAGCATTAAAAATGTTGGGGTTAATTGCGACGTCCTATAAAGGACATGCAACTAACAGATATGTAGTGGGAAGTGGCTAGGCACGCTTGCCTGCCCACCCAGTGGTCAGTCTTGAATTCGAATCCACATTTGGAGGGAAGTTTACAAATTGACTGGTCTCCCAGGTCGACCTATGCTAAAATTGGTCCCTGAAAATGTCTCGGGAAATAAAGGCAACCGCATGATATAGACCACATCACCCCTCGAATTCCCACTGGTCTATAAAAATATGGGGCTAGCATAGATGCTACGAAAAATCAGTCTTTGCCTTCAGCAAAGACATTACAGGTTTCTCGAAAACTTCCTTGGGCAGCAAGAGATTTGCTCATGACGAAGATGTAGAGCGTTATGTGCGAAAGTGGTTAAAACAGATGCACAAAGACTTCTTTTGTGCAGGTACTAGGAAACTTATAAAACGACGGGAATAATGCATCATTGTTCGCGGAGATTATGTCGCGAAATAAAGGGATATGTACATCTTATATATAAATAAGGATCGTATGTCTGTCTGTCTGTCCGTATGTCCTTTATGTGTTCGCGAACGGCCCATCCGATTGAGATGAAATTTTCTACACGCCTTTCTTTCATTCCAGAGCTGTCAACTGTGATATTTTTTTAGTGTGAAATCGCCTGCTTACTCAGTATTATTTCATTTTTCATTTTTCATTATAATTTCATATATTTCAGGGGACCTAACTCCGTAAAAGTTATTTCAAGGGGCATAACTTTTCTGTATAACTTATAGTCATATTGTGGCATCGTTTTCAAAGATTTATAAACTCTGTGTCCATAGTTATGTACCGGCATATGAGTTATAATAAATAATGATACAAACTGTAAGGCATTTTTAAAGTTTTCATAAAAATAATGCACAATGCATAACATTGTAACTCATCTTTATTTGCTTAAGAAGTTACTGTAGACATGCAGGTGATTAGCAAGCGTTTTCATTAAAAATAATGGATGGTGTGTGGAAGGACATTCTTTTAAGTTACTTTTTTTGTTGTATGAATTTAATGAGAACTTATATGACTACTTATATGAATTAAATGAGATGCTCCCCACCAGGGACTGGGCGAAGCCGGACAGGGTCAGGCAGACAGACAGACAGACAGACAGACAGACAGACAGACAGACAGACAGACAGACAGACAGACAGACAGACGGACAGATAGTCGGTAACGGGAACGGGAACTTATATGACTACTTATATGAATTAAATGAGATGCTCCACACCAGGAGCTGGGCAATGCCGGGCCGGGTCAGACAGACAGACAGACAGACAGACAGACAGACAGACAGACAGACAGACAGACAGACAGACAGACAGACAGACAGACAGACAGACAGACAGACAGACAGACAGTCGGTGACGGGAACGAGAACTTATATGACTACTTATATGAATTAAATTAGATGCTCCCCACCAGTGACTGGGCGAAGCCGGGCAGGGTCAGCTAGTCTTATATATAAATAAGGATCGTATGTCTGTCTGTCCGTATGTCCTTTGTGCGCTCGCGAACGGCCCATCCGATTGAGATGAAATTTTCTACACGCCTTCCTTTCAGTCCAGAGCTGTCAACTGTCATAGTTTTTTAGTGTGAAATCGCCTGCTTACTCAGTATTATTTCATTTTTCATTTTTCATTATAATTGTATATATTTCAGGGGACCTAACTCCGTAAAAGTTATTTCAAGGGGCATAACTTTTCTGTATAACTTATAGTCATATTGTGGCATCGTTTTCAAAGATTTATAAACTCTGTGTCCATAGTTATGTACCGGCATATGAGTTATAATAAATAATGATACAAACTGTAAGGCATTTTCAAAGTTTTCATAAAAATAATGCACAATGCATAACATTGTAACTCATCTTTATTTGCTTAAGAAGTTACTGTAGTCATGCAGGTGATTAGCAAGCGTTTTCATTAAAAATAATGGATGGTGTGTGGAAGGACATTCTTTTAAGTTACTTTTTTTGTTGTATGAATTTAATGAGAACTTATATGACTACTTATGTGAATTAAATGAGATGCTCCCCACCAGGGACTGGGCGAAGCCGGACAGGGTCAGGCAGACAGATAGACAGACAGACAGACAGACAGACAGACAGACAGACAGACAGACAGACAGATAGTCGGTAACGGGAACGGGAACTTATATGACTACTTATATGAATTAAATGAGATGCTCCACACCAGGAGCTGGGCAATGCCGGGCCGGGTCAGACAGACAGACAGACAGACAGACAGACAGACAGACAGACAGACAGACAGACAGACAGACAGACAGTCGGTAACGGGAACGAGAACTTATATGACTACTTATATGAATTAAATGAGATGCTCCCCACCAGTGACTGGGCGAAGCCGGGCAGGGTCAGCTAGTATATTAATATTGTACATACTTTTCAAGTGATTGGATCTCAGTTAGTGTTGTAAGTAATACTTGTTTACTTTGGAGCAGGCACTATGCGCACGCGTGGAACCAAGTGAAAATAAAAAAACGAATTGAACGTCTCGAAACAAGGTACGAATGCACGGCAGAATACAGGTAACTGAAGGGGAACCATTTCTGATGATGGGAATCCTCCTATCGTGCGTGCTCTGCTGCGGAGTTTTTATCACTCGTTACTTATTTATGGTGCGGGTGCGTGCCCGTCTGTCTGTCTGCCTGCCTATCTACCCACCTAAAATACATCCATACACATACCTAGATGTCTATCCATCAATCCACCCACCCATCCATCTTGCGATCTATCAATCTTCCTGCTTGCCTGTATGCCATCCTGTCTACTCCCTCTGTCTGTCTGTCTGTCTGTCTGTCTGTCTGTCTGTCTGTCTGTCTGTCTGTCTGTCTGTCTGTCTGTCCGCCCGCCCGCCCGCCCGCCCGCCCACCGTCCGTCTGTCTGTCTGTCTGTCTGTCTGTCTGTCTGTCTGTCTGTCTGTCTGTCTGTCTGTCTGTCGGTGAATCAGTCGTTGAGACACGGAAAGACAACCTTTCACCTGCTGGAGACGTGTTTGTCCATCCCGCTCGCCTGCCAAGTTTTACAGTGCTTCATTCAACATCAACCTGTTTTAACAGACCAATATTTACCTCGTTGCTGTTCTGAATCCCATCCTACGATAAATCGATATTTCGCACATTATTCATGTAGACGTCTTCTTAAATGTCCTGCTATTTATTGATGAAACTTTATGAACTAAATTATTCAGTCTGAAATGACCAGAATACGAAACTATCCCCGTTCTCAATTTCCACCTTTAACATTGCTGCTTAAGCAGTAATTTTAATATATGTATATATCCGCTCGCGCAGCCACATTACATATGATTAAAGCACATGTTCTTCTTGCAGCCCTTTTATTAGCCACGGAAAACAGTATTCTGCTTGGAAAAAAGACGTCAGTGAAAACGATGTACTGTATTATAACTGTCATTACAAATCTCCGGCTCACCAATTGTATGACAGCTCCCATTAATGGTACGTGAACTGTTTCTGAGGCACATGTTGATGTTCCGGCCTTCCAGTTTGCGTGGGACAATACGCTCTTGTTAACGCTGGCATGTTCATCTCATAAAGTGTCTCGCGGCAACCTCATGTCGTTTGTCTGTCAATGAAGCCCCGGGTCCATTTAGAATCGATGGTCTTACCATTAGTAGATGTACTGCATTTGTTTGTTCTTATACTAATATCTCCACATGTTTAATTGTCGGTGGTAGTGTATTATGTAAAGAGATGTTTCTTTCTTTTTTCGTAAAATTGAACACTGTTAAGTGTGGGCAAGAATCAGGATGTTAGGAGAAATACGAGGTAAGGGAGGATTGAGTGGTGGCTGTCACTGGTTTAAAAACATCATGATTGACAGGCTTTGTTTGCACTTTGAAGCAAAGCTGTCTTTGCGCACCATTAATTTCGTCCTTGTTCCATTACCTTCAAACACACAGGCGCCGTGCTAATGGAGAAGTTCAAACATGCCCGGACTTAGACTTCGTGAACCCTGCAGTTAATGTTGTCATTAATGTCTTGTGTTTTTCTTTCCTTTCGATCGTTTTGAAATTGAGCGTAGTCTACGTTGGGCTGATTTTTACCATTGGGCCAGCTTTACCTGTTACCAGTGCTTCCCACCATCAGGCAAACTCATCCCAACGTTTGGGGTACTTGTAAATTACATCCCCTGGTCAAGGACGAGAAGTCAGCGTTTAAGCCCAACTGACTGGTGAAGGGAGAGAACCCTCTACCTCGCCATCAACACACTAGAAGTTTAAGAGCGATCGCTCTTAACCTTTCTACCGCACGATTCTGTGTGTTGTAATAATTCGTGCGTCCTGTATATTCATTCAACCAAGTGCCGTATTCACAATGAGGATTGACCTGCATTGATCTCCCACACATTCTGTCTGTCGCTTTCTTCATACATTGTGATTCTCGATGTTATCTCTAAGTTATAACAAGTAAAATCTCGCCATCTATTGGGGACGTCGTTTGTACGACTGGGCCGTTATGATTCTGTAAGTAATGTATTCACCTCCGTGAATCATACACAAAACCTTATGTTTGCTCATAAACTACTGACGCATACAGAGGCATGCATATTATGTTATTATCTGCCGAACCACGCACTGAAGGCACGGGAAAAGCAGCGGATATCGTAGGATACATACTCTCTCTCTAATGGTTGCATATGCTTTACAGGACGTCGCAGTCAACCAAAGCATTTTTTGATTGTGATTTCTTGGCAAGTTTACATTCAGTAGTTTGCCATTGTTTTCTGAACGACAAGCACTCATACCATTTTATAAAAACCAACGCAAGGTGGTCTGCTGCCAAATCACCCACAGCTGTGTTTCGAACGTGGTATGCGGGATTAAGAACTGCGACCGTAACCTATTCGCCACAGGTCCTAGACAAGAGAAAAAGTAACTATATCGGATATATGAACCAATCACATTCAGATGAGACCGTCGCCTCGATGAGGAAATACGCGTACTTCCATTGCCCTGCAGGTAGTACAGTTTTCATCATTATCGTCGCCGTTGTCATCATCATCATTGTCTTCGTTGTCGTGGTTATCTTCGTCCTGTACCACCAAGGCAGTGAAGATTGGCTGTAAGAAACCTCCAGCAGTTTCTGTCATGATCTTTCGTTGCATATTCTGCTAGGCTGTTTCCAGACCATAACTTGATGTTGTCTGTTCACTTATATCTTTGAGTAAACTATTATTAGTATAATAATCACAAGCCAGTGAGCCTCGGTAGCGCAGTGGCTAGCTCTCTTTCCTGCCGGTCCTGTCGTCATATGTTCAGATCCCTATGAATGTAAAGTTTTTTAATTGACCTGTCAATTCAGATTAAAATGTTTTCTAGGAAATGTCCTGCGAAGTAAAGTTATATTAGTCACAGCACTCAACGAGTGGCCATTGGTCTATAAAATATGGCGCTAGCAAAATATACTCACTACGTAGTGCAGTGGTTCTTAACCGGTGGGGAATTCCCCTCCCCCCCCCCCCCCAGGGGGGAATTTTAGGGTTTCCAGGGGGGGGGGATGAAGACCATTTCATGATCGCGTTAATACAAGAACCGATTACTTGATATTGTTTTTCCCTTCATACTTACTTTTCCCTTACAGTTATGTACGTCTCATCCTTCTAAAATTCATTTTATAAAGTACTAGCTGACCCGGCCCGGCTTCGCCCAGTCCTTGGTGGGGAGCATCTCATTTAATGCATATAAGTAGTCATATAAGTTCCCGTTACCGACTGTCTGTCTGTCTGTCTGTCTGTCTGTCTGTCTGTCTGTCCGTCCGTCCGTCCGTCCGTCCGTCCGTCCGTCCGTCCGTCCGTCCGTCCGTCCGTCCGTCCGTCCGTCCGTCCGTCCGTCCGTCCGTCCGTCCGTCCGTCCGTCCGTCTGTCTGTCTGTCTGTCTGACCCGGCCCGGCTTCGCCCAGTCCTTGGTGGGGAGCATCTCATTTAATTCATATAAGTAGTCATATAAGTTCCCGTTCCCGTTACCGACTATCTGTCTGTCTGTCTCTGTCTGTCTGTCTGTCTGTCTGTCTGTCTGTCTGTCTGTCTGACCCGGCCCGGCATCGCCCAGCTCCTGGTGTGGAGCATCTCATTTAATTCATATAAGTAGTCATATAAGCTCACGTTCCCGTTCCCGACTATCTGTCTGTCTGTCTGTCTATCTGTCTGATCCGGCCCGGCTTCGCCCAGCCCCTGATGGGGAGCATCTCATTTAATTCATATGAGTAGTCATATAAGTTCCCGTTCCCGACTATCTGTCTGTCCGTCCGTCCGTCTGTCTGTCTGTCTGTCTGTCTGTCTGTCTGTCTGTCTGTCTGTCTGTCTGTCTGTCTGTCTGTCTGTCTGTCTGTCTGTCTGTCTGTCTGTCTGTCTAATCATTTATTGGTTGCAGTTAGAACAACCTTAGATAAACGAAGACCAACTTACAAAAAGCATTAGAAAGAGCACTTGAAAGATCTTTACATCTTCCCCAACAATTAACTTGAGTAAATGGAGCAGCGGCAGCAGCAGCAGAAGAAGAAGAAAAAGGAGGAGTAGGAGCTGGGAGGAGGAAGAGGGAGGCGGAGGGAGGAGGAGGAGAAAGAGAGAAGAGGAGGATGGAGGAGGGAGAGGGAGGAGAAGAGGAATAATAATAATAATAATAATAATAATAATAATAAGTCTTTATTTTCAAAGGGTTAAGAATTGGGCACGCAGGCCCGTCTGACATTCTGCCCTTCTTCTCTATTTCCTCTCATACATTCTTTCATTCAACATCACTTATGAAGCAACTTTTGACAACAAAAGAACATTAAAACGCATGAAAAATAATCAATAACAAATGACTCACTGAGGCAGTGTTTAACATGGGCATTATAAATACCTAAGGAGGGTGTAACGTGCCATACATAAGGGAATGTTTTTTGGCTAGTTGTCGTTTGAGATAAGTTACCATTATTGTCTTTTTTGTGTTATTTGTTATGGGGGCATGTAGTCTGTACTAAGGTAGTGTTCAAACAGGTTGCGAATGTATGTATCATGATTGGTGGTGTCTTTGATTTCTTGTGGAAGATTGTTCCACAACTGAGCGGCAGAGTATGCTAAGCTTGTTTTATATAAGTCTATCCTAGGTTTAGGGACATGAAGTATATTTAGTCGTTCGCTATGTCTAGCGTTATATTTAAACAATGGCCAAAGGTAGCTTGGAGCATTTTGAAATAGGATTTTGTGAATTAGTTTGGTCTTATTAAAAAGCAGGCGCTTGTGGAGTGGCAGTAACCGGAGACGTTTATATAGGTTAGCATTGTCGGTAAGCTTTTCACCATTAATTAAACGCACTGCCCTTTTCTGGAGTGAATATAGGCGTTTTGTTATTGATTTGGAGCATCCATCCCAGACTGTGGAGCAGTAATCAATATGTGTTTGTATATGAGAAGTATAGAATATCTTTCTTGTGTTTTCGTCAAGGAAATTTTTAATTTTGGCAAGTTGGTATACTTTTTTGGCTATTTGTTTAACTAGAGCATGAACATGTGAGTTAAAAGTTAGATTTTGATCTATGATAACACCCAGTGTCTTGTGCTCGGTGACACTTTCTACAGGCGTGCTGCCAATGTGCAGCTGAAGAGTTCTCTGCGAGTTTAGAGTGTGAAGTCTTTGCCTGGTTCCTATTAACATAGACTTTGTTTTAGTAATGTTAATTTGCATGCGGTTTGCATGACTCCAGTTAACTACACTATTTATTTCCTGTTGCAAGGATAATTCTAGCACATTACGATCAACAGCGTTTGTATATACTGTGCAGTCATCAGCAAATAGATCGCAGGACGACGACAGATTTAATGGAAGATCATTTATATAAATGGCAAATAATAGAGGGCCAAGAATAGACCCCTGAGGTACTCCAATATTAATGGTAATGGCTTGAGATAAAACTTTATTGTGTGATACTACTTGCTTTCTGTCTAATAAGAATGATTTTATTAATGTCACTATATTAAAACTTACTTTCATTGTTTCTAGTTTTTTAATTAGAATAGTATGATCTATCATATCGAATGCTTTCCTAAAGTCTATAAACACCGCTCCACATAGAGTATTGTTGTTAATATTTTGATGCCAGTTTTCTATCATGTTTGTTAGTGCCGTATGGCAAGAATATTTTGGCCGAAATCCTGACTGGCTGTCAACTATCAGTTTATGGCGAACTAAGTGATCTAGTGTTGTTTTGTGGATGTGCTTTTCTAGCGGTTTGGATAATGAGGATAATATGGAAATTGGTCTATAATTACTCATGAGACGATCGTCTAGAGGACCAGCTTTTACATGAGGATACACTTTAGCGATTTTAAAGGCTGATGGGAAGTGACCTCTGGTTAGACATTGATTATATATAAAAGTTAGTGACTCGCAGATCGCCGGTGCAGCATGGCGAAGGATCCGACTACTAATTCCATCTAGTCCTGATGAGTTATTGTTTTTTAGATTACGGAGATGAGTAAATACTTCAGTTGTCGTCATTAGCGGTATGTTGGAGGAAATGTGTCCATAGCATTTGTTCTCACAGAATGATGATAATAAAGATATGTCATGAGGCGCATCTGGTATTGCAGCCTTCAGTTGGTTTATGTCGGACTGAAAGTATCTACTAAATTGATCACATGTAACCTGATTTGATGGTAATGATTGCCAACGAGCCCCCATGTTGCCAACGAGCCCTTTCTGACGTAACTAGGGGTATTGAGATGCGGCTACGTTGACACTCTTTATGAATTACACACTGATACACCGTGAACACAACTCGTCACCATCGAGTGATAGAATGGCATCATGTATTGTTTCCATGCGACACAATCACTGGGATATTCAAAGGTACACGTACACCCACGACATTTGTTTACACACTGATTGTAGTACGTCCTGCTATCCAGGCTATCTAATCAACTACAATGATCTACACATACACTCTTCTATCCTACTTACAGTCCTGTTAAACATGGTCGCATGGCGCCTACATTCACAGGCCGGCAACCTCTGCCCACGGCACACGACTCGACTCCGTGCTGTAACATGTCCTCCCGCCTGGTCGCGGCAACACTATTCTCATCAATCGGGACACGCTTGAAATATCTCGCGTACACTCATTTACTTGCCGTCGACGATTCTCGGCGTTTCATTGCCACAAGGGATATTCAGTTCTCAGCCGACACACTTCTCTGCTTTCGTGATCTGTCTGTCATGGCTTCCCAACTCCAACTGACTCCCTTTGTCCGTGCGCCCTGCTCGACCCTCCTAATCACGTGGCCTCCTCCTCGCAATTCTATTGGCCACTATCTTTAGCCCGTTACCGGTGTCTTTTTCCTTATCACTCTCCGTGCTTATTCATCACTATTAATGTTTCAACAATCTATGTTGCTGTTAACCAGGTCTTAAGTAATCTGACTCATGGCAATGATTGTGATGATTTGTGTTTGTTTGTCAAGGTATTAATTGCTTTCCATATATCTTTAGTGTTGGCTTTATCTATTACTATGTTCTTAAAATAGTTTTTCTTTTCCTTCCGAATAACATATTGAACTTTGTTTCTCAGACTACGGTACATAGTTAGATCTCTATTTTTGTGAGCCCTGTCGCGATCTCTCATAAGTTCAACTACCTCCTGTGTGATCCACGGGGGCTTTGTGTGATGTTTAACACGAACTTCCTTAAATGGAACATGTTTATCAAATATACTTAGAAAGGTCTTTAGCCAGTGGTCCAGAGCATCGTCTGGGTCAGGAAGCTGGTAAACATAATCTAGAGATGAGTTGACCAAATCTTGTAAGAAGACGTCTCGATTGAAATTTTTGTAATTTCTATATTTTATGCTTATATATTTGTGTTTGGGAGTTTTGGTGCCCCTTTTCGACCACGTGCAACATACTGGATAGTGATCGCTCATTGCATTGATAGGTACACTACATTCTGTGATGTTATCAGCACACGTAGTATAAATATGATCTATAAGTGTTGCAGATGATTTAGTGATTCTAGTGGCTTGTTTGACTAACTGTTGGAAATTATATGACTCTATTATGTTTTCCCATGTTTTGTTTGATTTGTTAGCGTCTATGTTGAAGTCACCTAGCAATATTATTTCCCTAGCATTACTAAAGACTACATCCATCATAGTGGTGAATTTTTCATACCAGATATTTCCTGCACTGGGGTTTCGATAAAGATAGCCAACTACTAGCGGTATGCAATTTTGAAGTTTAACCTCTATCCATACACACTCAATCTCACAGGTTTCAAAGTCTAGCCTGCGGTGGGCGTTAAGCGAGTTGGAAATATAAACTGCAATACCCGTCTCTTGTTTCTGATAGGGATCTCTTCTAATGGTTTTAAAACCTCTGATAGCGATGTCATCATCTGAGATGTTGCCATTTAATCGACTTTCGCTAACGCCAAACATGTGAAAATTTTGATTAAGTATAAGTGATAGTTCGGGCAGCTTCCCTAATAGATGGCATATGTTTACATGCCCGATTCTGAGCCCATTATTCCTGAGCCAGTGTTCGTACTTATTAGACATTTCAACAATGCGTAATCACAAGTTTAAAAGCAAAACACACACACACAAAGTGAATACAACTTACGTCCCTTATTACAAAACACACTCTAAAGTACAGAGAAACAGTAATATCTCTGTAAATATATAAAAATACGTATACAGATCCGTAAGGAAGAGCAGTGAAGACCCCCTCACTCACCGTGAAAACACAATTAGAATTATTATAAAAGCTATACAGCTAAGTACTATCAATTAATATAAAGTCAAAACCAGTCAATGTTTGTAATAACTTATAACCTAATACGTTACTAGATCAAGTTATAACCAAATATGCAGATAAACGTTTAAGGAGAGGCTCTTTCTTGTACCGAGATCCGGTGTAGCTTTGTCCTAAGTTGCTAGTAAATACCAGGTTGTGTTGGTTGTTGGTATAGCGACATTATAAGTGCTTGACGAAGTGTAGCTGGGCTATACCGTGTGAGGTGCAACCATTCTGGATTACAATTAAATGGGTACTGATGATGTCTCATGGGTATGTAATGACTACCAACTAGAGCCTCTGGTTGGTGGCTAACAGGAGGTTGTGCTGGCACGTCGATGTTGCTGAGAGTCGGATCCTTTCTGGGGAGAATAGGAATCATATCTTCGTAATTATTACCCTCCTGTGTGAAAGACGACGTATTTAACAGACTTGGTGTTGTGGTAGTGTCCCGTCTGGCTTGGATTTCAGGTGCAGTGGTTATGAGTGGTCTGCACACTTCTGTCCTATTTGTACTTGATGTGACGGGAGTATGTCGTCTGGCTTGAGTTTCAGGAGTAGCTAAAAGTGTCCGGCGCGATCCCGTATTGGATGTATGGTATGTCCGTTCTGGATATTTTAAATTCTTGGCGAGAAAACTGGTGCCCAATGTAGATAAATGTATTTGATCCTTGTAAAGACTCTTTTTTGGTGCACCAGCCTGTGAAGTGAATGATGCTGTATTGTTGATGAATTGTATCTTGTTTTGAGAACAGAACTTCTGCAACATGTTGTTATTTATGTCAGCTAGACGGCGCTGGTGTCCATAACTCGGTGATATGATGGAGGAGAAGAAAATGGATGAGTTAGGAAAAGTGTGACGTAATCCGTTCAAGAGTGCCAGCAGTTGAGACCCTGTGATTTGTTGGTTGTTCATGGTGTCGGTGATGCCAATATGTACGCTTGCCCTTCTGACACTATGATTAACAGCCAACCTGCTAATCTTGTCTGTTAGCCGGTCTACACCAGCCCCAGGCAGTGGGATTATTGAAACAATGTCTTTGTCTGATGTGGCCATCCTGTCGCTGTATAAACCTTTCATTAAGGAATCGCCTAGTATAATATGTGTACAGTCAGGTCGTGCTGTCTGTACATGTTCGTTGTCAGCACGTCTCGACCGTTGTTTCATCCATTTCCGATTACCAGCAGTCTTTATGTCTCCATGTGGTTCTCCCGATGTATCTTGTTGGCTTGTCTTGCCCGTTTGCAGCATGTTAAAGCACTGTAAGTTTTCTGGTGACTTTTCTTGAAGTACTTCAAACCTATTGCTTATTTTGACGTCAATGGGGTAGACTGCTTGTTGTTGTTTATCTTCGTCTGCACATTGAGGTGTTTGTTGTTTTTTATCTTCCTCTGCGCGTTGAGTTGTTTTCATAGTGATTATCTGTTCTGGGTGGGATTGAGCTTCCCCAAGATTTCCCAAGGATGAAGCGGTTGCTTGAGAATTACATGCTTCTTCGGTTTGGTTTGTAGAGGACGCATTCTGTAAGATTTGAACTGTATTTCTCAGCAGCAAATTTTCGTCTCGCAGGAGTGGGACTTCTGTCTTGAGAGCATTGTAATCACTGCTTATCTTGTTGTTTGCTTCAATGTTGGTTGAAACAGTGACAATGAGCGCCTCTAGTGTTTGTTCTAGTTCCTCAATGCGCTGTTTACAGTCGCACGAATGTCCATTGATAGTTAAGATGCTATTGTTATCTGAGGCAGGTACTTCTTCAACAATGTCAACATTGGGTTCTATGTTGTTTTGGATACGCTCCATTGGGTATTCAATAGCCAAGAGCGCTGGTGGGTTGGCAGGCCTCGTGTTGATGTTGTCATGTACACTCATCGTATGAGTAGATTCGGTGAATGTCTGTGTCGAGTTTTCAAGTTCAACAAAATCTACTTTTAGCCAGGAATTAATGTTTTCATTACTGCCCTGTGTCATGAGTTTATTTTTACTGCGGTACAAATGTATCGTAATCACTGGCGTCGTAATCAGATCCTCAACGTGGGCCCCGTGCTTATCTTGCCTGTGTTCAATTAGTTCAAGCCTGTAGTAGTTGAGTAGGCAAGTTCGGAATGCCTCATAATAGAGTGTGTTGTTGAAGGAAATAGTAACACACTGTCCTGAGTTGGTGTATTTGACGACTAGGCCGTTGGGATTTATGCACTTGGATAGCTTATTCTTCACGGCCCTCTCTTTGTTTAGTGTGTAAGTTTTATTGACAGCCGATCGTAAACCTGAGCGAGTCCTTTCACCATTCACTTCCAATACGGAGCACTCTCCTTCCCCTGACATTATTGCATAATATTACGACTAACTAAACTTGAAGAACGCAGCAATCGCATTGTTATCTAGCCACGCCGCGGGCAATTTGAGGTCCCGTGGTTGTATCTGACACGCCTCGTGCACTTGATTAGTTGAAATTTAATAGTGTTCAACTATCACTCGAAATGAATATTAGATATAACCCACATTTTTGCGATAATAAACACTTGTATTAATCTAAAAACTATTTCACCACATCCTCAGAATCACAACGAGCACATTGATATAAAAATCCATGATAGGTGATTCAGCTTGCAGTAATAATAATCCGAGAAGTAAGAGATACAAAAACACGTCTTCACTCTCCGGAGGAGGGGAGAGGAGGAGGAGGAGGAGGAATATAACGCATATGCCTGTAGATTTAATAATGGCTGAAGTTGTTCCATGTCTTCTTAGAGTTGGCGACAGTGTAAAGAAATATAAAATCTTCAAACTTGATAGAGATAAGGTAACTATTATTTATTCATTCTTTAAGCAAAAAAAGATGAGTTACAATGTTATGCATTATGCATTATTTTTATGAAAACTTTGAAAATGCCTTACAGATTGTATCATTATTTATTATAACTCATATGCCGGTACATAACTATGGACAAAGAGTTTATAAATCTTTGAAAACGATGCCACAATATGACTATAAGTTATACAGAAAAGTTATGCCCCTTGAAATAACTTTTACAGAGTTAAGTCCCCTGAGATATATGAAATTATAATGAAAAATGAAAAATGAAATAATATTGGGTAAGCAGCCGATTTCACACTAAAATAATAGGACAGTGGGCTGCGCTGGAATGAAAGGAAGACGTGTAGAAAATGTCATCTCAATCGGATGAGCCGTTCGCGAGCGCATAAAGGACTTATGGACATACAGACAGACAGACAGACAGACAGACAGACGGAGATCGCCTTTTATATATAAGAAGTAGACCCACAAATAATGTTTTATGTGGATGTCTAGACTTGTTTTAGTATATGCTATTAAATTTACCTTCCATTTTACGTATACTGTGTAGGGATGGGGGGATGATTAGATAGGAAATATGAAGGGGGGTGGGTGACGTTCTGAAAATTTGGTGAAGGGGGGCACGGGCCAAATTTTTGATAGGAAGGGGGGAATGACGTTCTGAAAATATGGTGAAGGGGGGCACGGGCCAAAAAAGGTTGAGAACCACTGACGTAGTGTAAAGCGGTCTTTTATCTGTGATTTTTACTCGGGTCACAGACCAGTCCGAACAAGACAACTAGGAGATCTGTTACCCTCTGATTTGTTTTCTGAGTGTTATTCAATACCTTAATGTATGTTCATGTGTGCAGCATTCACTCATCCTCTGTTTACCGTCTGCTGTGTTCGTTAGAGCAGATTGTTTCATGGGATTCTTTTGCCCATCGACACCTGTTTAAGTTACGAGAGTGATCACAACACTCCGACAACTGCAGCCCAGTGTATATTGTTTCTTTCACGTGCCTGTACTGGTCCGCCATGTGTAAACTTGGCAAGACATCTGCGTCTGGGAATGGGAGATAATCCTGTCCCATGTTCGTACATTGTAGTTTAGAGGTTTAGAGCGTAAACTTTCATAGACGTTATTGCCTCCATTGAACTTGTAAGTGCGTGCACGCTCGGACGCGCACACACCCACACACACACACACATACAGACAATCCAGTTCAATCATCTACCTATCCATACATCCGTCCGTCCATTGATATATCTTTACACCCACGAACTAATTACCAAGCAATCCATCCATCAATCCATCCGTCCGACCATTAATATGTCTTAGCACCAACGAAATAATTATCCAACAATCCATCAGTTCACCCATCCATCCGTCCGTCCATGCATCCATGCATGCATCCATCCATCCATCCATCCATCCATCCAGATGGGCACCGCCAGATATGCATAGACATACACATATGCAAAGTTACCTATCATTCTCCCGCTGTTTTTTTCTTTTTTTTCTTTTTCTTTTTCGTACGGTGGTCTTGTCTTTTTCTTTGTCCATACTTAGGTTAATTCAGGTGTGTCTTTGTATGTACGTGTAATGTATTCTCTCTGTCGCTGTCTCCATGTCTTTTGCTACGCTGCGTGTTTATATGTTACACGTTTTTTTTGCCATTTATCCCAGTGTAATCACTAAAGGTCAGTGAGATGTTCACAGCGCTGGCTCTTACATTTCACGTGCGCTATTGGCAGAGTGGTCTCTCTGGCCGAGGGGTTACAACACTTTCTCCGTAATCCCGTTTATCACGCAGAGTCTCGTAGCAGGGCGAGAGCTGGGAGCGGTTCGTCCCCCGCTGGTGACTTGCGGGATAACTGAGCCGGCCGCTCAGAAACAATGGCAAACAACTGAGCGTAATCTTGCCAAGTAATCAACATAGAGCTGAAAGATGCTGATGTTGACAGCGATGTCCTGTAAAGGATATGCTAAAAAAAAATTGGCAGAGTAGTGGGTTCATTTTCTACACCAGTAAGTTGGACTTAAACTTACGTCTCGTTCAGAAGGCTTTGGCAAACTACAGAACGTAAAATTGTTTACAACATCGACCGGGGGTTGATGGCAAGGTCCTGCGAAGAACATGGAACAGTTCATCACTTGTACATATCTGCTTTTAGTTTCTCACTCTTCTGTTTGTTTCTGGGCGTATCCCGTCTTGAACCGCCTTTACCTGCCTGCCTACCTGCCTGCTAGCCTGCCTGCCTGCCAGCCAGTCAGCCTGCCAGCCTGTCAGCCTGCCTGCCTGCCTGTCTGTCTCTTCCATACTCTTCTTCAAACATCACCCATGTAAAAGAACGTGTTGGGACATATATCACACGACATGAATTGGCAATGAGAGAAAATCGGTTTTATTCATAACCTTTTTGGTCCCTTTATGCAAAGGACATAAGCGTATATATTGCACACATCTTTCTTCAAGATTGCAACAAGTGAAAGCCATCTGTTGAGGCAAACTTGTCTACATGACTACACTAGCAGAATGCTTTCAGTATAGTATTCATCGCTATGAATCATAGATGCAACTTAGCTGTACATACTTGCTTACAGCATCTCAATACAGTTTTGAAAAGGCGTTTATATGTTTACAGTCATAATATTCCAAGTCTCATGGATAATTTGCCTGGGATAATGTCAGCCCAGGCTACCGATTCACTTAATTCAGTTGATAGATAATAGGAGCATAGCAAGCCGCTTGCACACATTTTTCAAAGAAACTAACATCCAGGGTACATAAACGCAGGATATTTACAAACACACCTGCTTTAGAAGTTGTTTGCGTGCGTAATTGCTGTTCCTAACTGTAACTTTGAAACTGATCAAAATTTGTAGGAGGTTGGCTCGAGTCCATTACTGATGCTGGCTAGTTAGTTTATAAATGTAATATTTGGCTGTGACTATACGTTTCAGACATGTGGTATTTCGAACGTCGATTTTTCAGAATACGTTATTTAACGTTAATTGTCACTGATATTGTGCTATTTGTAGTTAATTGTCACCGAGTTTTATTATTTATAGTTAATTGTCACTGAGATTATTACTTATAGTTAATTGTCACTGAGATTGTGTTATTTATAGTTAATTAATACTGAACAGTTTACAAGATGAAAAATGCATTTGTCATTGTAGATTCCAAATAGTTGAATTATCGGGATTGTCAGGATCGTTTTTTCGATACCAGGTTACTCGGCCTTTAGATAGATGCCTAGCTTTTGAATAAGTTGGGCAATGAAGAAGCGAAAAGGAAAATACTGATAGTCCACCGTAAAATGCTGGCTCGTAGTATATTTTGAATACTTAAAATTATGCAGTATACGACCTTATCTTCTTTGGGATTCCTGTGTTTTAAACATTTAGATTTGAGAAAGATAATAGACTGCAAGTTAAAAAAAAAGACTGAGAATTAATTAACATAATGAAAGGTAAACAAACCGAAACGAGGTTATTTATCCACTGTAAGTGAAAAAGAACAGAGAAATGGGTTAACAAGTTGGAAAGAATGTAGATGAGTTAAATTATGTACCGCAAGTTAAAAAAAAAGGAACCAGGAAATATGTTAAGTTATGTACTGAAACATGGACATACATACCATGGACAGCCAGAAAGACCAATGAACAAGTTCTTCAAGAAACAAATGAAGATCATAAACTGATTAGAGACATTAGACGTAGACAGTCACAGTTTTTTGGGCATGTTATGAGAAGAAATGAATTGGAGAACTTGGCGACAGCTGGTAAGATCGAGGGGAACAGACCAAGGGGAAGACCTAGAAACAAGTACCTGGATGGCTTGGCCTGGTGGCATGGTCGAGACAGAAACGCAGAGCTGATCCACGATTCTGGTGATCGAGTGAGATGGCAGAACATGACCGCCCACGCTTACCGGCATGGCACATGATGGATGGATGGATGTACTGAAAGTTACAAGGGAACAGAAATGACTTAAGTGATAAGCCACAAATTGACAAGACTAGATATGAGTTAAGTTATGTATCGCACTTAAAAAGTCATCATTATTGGTCAATAATCACATTAAAATGAATATCCGAATTGTCACTGACTCAGTCAGGTGCTTATTAATCTGAACCAGACGATGGGCCCTAATATAATTTCTCTTCTTTGGTTGAACGGGGTTAGAGGTGATGGTAGAATGAGGAAAAAAGCGTTCTAAACATCGTATATTTTCGCCCTCATCAAACAGAGTTGTTATCCGTTCCAGTAACCCGGGATCCATGCTGACCATGACATCCTCGGCAGCCTTATTGTGTACAATTCATCCAGCACTTTATGAGATCAAGGCAACCTCTATATCTATGAATCACACCGCCATTGTTACGGCATTATCGTGTAACGGGTCTTTTATATAACGTTTCTCTCATCACGGCCCCTGGAATTTTCTCGATCCTTCGCCATTTCCCCTACCTTATGCATTTTCATGTTAGTTAGTTAGTCTTTCCTCTTGAGCCTAAGGCGGCGCATAGGGCAGAAGTCCTGTCTCTCCATGCCTGGCGGTTCGCTGCTATCTGTTGTAGATCTTGGATATTTACTTGGCCATTGAATGAGCCTTCTCTAATGATGGTTCTACGCAGGGCCTCTCTTGGTCTTCCCCGTTTTCTTTTCCCTACTGGTGACCATATGAGGGCTTGGTAGGGGAGTCTTGTCTTGTCCATTCTGAGTACATGGCCGATGTAGTTCCAACGGCGTCTTCTTATGAAATTGGATACTGTATCTTGCTTAGTCTCTTGTCTTATTTGCGAATTGGTTCTGAAGTCTGTCCAGTGGATGTTTAGAAGTCTTCTAAGACATTTGTTCTCAAAATTGTCTAATTTTTTATCTAAAGCTACCGTTGATTTCCAACTTTCACATCCATACGTTAACACTGGAATCACACAAGAGTTGAAGATTTTAAGTTTTGTGTGTTTGCTGAGTGTCTTTGACTCCCAGATGTTTGACAGTTTATTGAAGGCACTAGATGCCAGTGCGATTCTAGATGATATTTCTGGTGTTGAGTCCCCTGTGGATGTCATTTTGCTTCCTAGGTATGTGAAGCTGTTGACTTTTTCAAGAACGTAGCTGTTCAATTTGGTCTCATCTGAACTGTTGGTAAGATCAATAGTCTTTGTTTTTGTGGTGTTAATTTGGAGACCAATTTGCCCTGAAACATTTTGGAGGTGGTTTATTTTCTCTTGGGCATCCGGATGTGTTGAACTCAAACATTTTCATGTCAGGGGTGTAATTTATGTCATATGGCCACCTTTGCGTTGGTTGACCTCTGCCCCTTTTGCAAGATCCATGTCTAGCATTAATGTTCTTTCTTAACCACTGTGACGTGTAATATGACCAAAGTATTTCAGCTTCTGTCGGTCTAGTCGCTTTGTTATAATCAAACACGCGGATTCAATCACACATGTGTCCAGTCCACAAGGAAACAGATGAGTAACATATATCTGGATGATCTCCAGATGGGTTTATTGGACGCTTGTGATCGAGCAGTTTTCCTGAGGGTTGTATGAGAGAGAGGTTCTGCAAAGGACATGCTACTGAATGAATGAATATATATATATATATATATATATATATATATATATATATATATATATATATATATATATATATATATATATATATATATATATATATATATATATTCATTCATTCATTCATTCATTCATATATATGTAGTTTGCATCAGTGTGTGTTTGTCGTTTGGGTGCTGACGAAGGCTTTGATTCCAACGTCCATTTTGGTACTTGTGATCGTTTTCTAGTAGAGCTTACCGTTTTTTTTAACTTTTTTTAATTTTTTTTTGTTTGTTTTTTAAGATTCCTTTTTTTTTTTTTGAAAAAGTTCAAGCACCTGGGCCAACCCTTTTTTAAATTCCCCAAAAATTTTATAAAAAAAAAATTAGGAACAAAATTGTTCGGATTTTTCGTGTCGGGCTTTTATTAAAGTTTTTCAAAACCCCCGGGAATTTTCCGAACCTTTCCCCTTTTTTTCCCCCTTACCTTTCATTTTCAGCCCGGGGGTTTAAAAAAATTTATGTTAAAATCCCCACCTTTTCTTGGTTTTTTTTCCCTTTTCAAACCAAAATGTCTCTTTTTCTGTCTTCCCCAATTTTTCTTTTAAATGAACCCAAAGTTTTAAAGGCTTTGCGGTCAAAATCCTTTGGGGTTTTAAAAAACCGGGATTTTCAATACACGGGTTTTTCCGCCCACAAAAAAACCAATGGTAACTTAACTTTCTATACCCAAGGGGTTTAAACCAACCTTTTTTGGCCATTTTCCTGGGGGGTTTGTTTAAAAAGGGGTTCTGCAAAAACTTTGTTTATTTTGAATAATTTTATTTAATAATAAATTAAAAAAATTTTTATAATATTTTTTAAATTTTATAATTAATATTCCACATTCAACCATTTAAACTTTTCTTTAAAAATTCATTCATTCTTTTGATTCAAAAAAGGGGGTTTTTTTTTGGGCTGACAAGCGTTTTTCCAACCCCCAATTTTGGGAAACCTTGGCGTTTTCTAGAAAAAAAGGTTACCGCCCCCTTCAGTTGGGAAAAAAAAGATTTTGGGGTTAAGGGAAGAATTTCCCTTCCCTTTTTGGGATTCAAAAGAATTTTTTTTCAACCCCTTCCCAAGGTTCAAAATTTAAAAATTTTTTCCCTAATTACAAAAATTTTTGGCATAGTTTAAAACCCAGTGTTAAAAAGGAAAAATTAAATTTTGTAACATTTTAAATTTTTTTCTTAAAGGGCATTTTTTGGCAAGTTTTAAACCCCTTGTTTTCCTATTCCATAAACCCCCTTTTCGAAATTTTTAATGGGGCCCCAAAAAAGTGGGAAAAACAAAACCCCGGGCTTTAAATATAACGTGAAGGGGTAACGCTTTTAAAAATGTTAATGAGGGCTTTGGGTTCGGGTTTTTAAAAACCGCCCCGAAAATTCCCTCCCTAAAGGGGGAAACAACAATAATATTCCAGCCAAAAAGGGCCTCGGTAATGAACTGGGCCCTTTCAATTAAATCCCCACTTTATACCCAGGGGTTCCCGTTCCGTCCAAAATCCCTGTGGCCAAGCCTTTTCCAGGGTATTTTTCTGGTTTTTTTTTGGTTTTTTTCCCCGGGTTTGGCCAAAATTTGAAACAAGGGTTTTCCTTTGGGGGGGGATTATAAACTTGGAACAATAACCAAAAAACTAAAAAAACCCCATCTGTTTTAAAGAAAGGGTTTTCTGAAAAATCAAAAAATTTTTAAAAAATGGACAGGATAGGGAAAACCCAATCCCAAATTTTTAAAACAAAAATAGGAACAAATAAAATCTAAATTTAATTAGAGAAAAAACGGGGGAAGTTTAATTTTTTAAGGGTGTGGGAAATAGGGTTATTTTTTCCCCCTTCCCAATTTAAAAATTTTATTTTTCCGCTTTTTAAAGGCAAAAAAATTATTTTCCGTTGGCATTCGGGTAAAATTCCCTTATTGGGCCTAAAATGGTTTTGTTTTTGGGCAAAAACCCTTTTAAACCCTTTCTGATTTTTTTTTTTTGTGACCGGGGTAAACTAAATTTTTGGTCCGGTGTTTTTTTAAATAAATTGGGTTTCCCGGCCCCCATTTTGTACAAATTTCCCCACGGAAAAGCCCGGGATTCAAACCGCACCCACGGTTTGGGGTATAAAAAACCCGAAAAAAATTCCCAAACTCCGGGGGTTTATAAAAACCCGGTTTGGGGGAAAAAACAAGAACCAAAATATTAAAATTATTTTTTCCACTGCCCCCCACTTTTAACCCGTTTATTTTCAAAGGGTTTTGGGGGGCCCATCCTTCCCCCATTCCAAGAATACAAAAGTTCCCCTTAAAAATCCCCCTTTTAATTTAAATTTATTTAAACTGTGTTCCCGTTTTTTAATAACATGTTTTTTTAGGCCCCCCTTTTTAAAAACAATTTAAAAAACATAAAAGGGAAAATTTTCCTTGGTTTCCCCGGGGGGGGGGCCCCTTACTTTGTGCTGGAAACCCCCTCCTTTAATTTTTAAAATTCTACTGTAGGGTTTACCGGGCAGGGTTTTTGGCCCCCCCCCATTTAAAAGGTCGGGCAGTTTTTGTTTTGGTTCCCAAACCCCTTTTGAAAGCCCGGGAGTTTCTAAACCCCTTTTTTACCCGAGTTTATTGATTGCCCCCTCGCCCCCCTTTAAAGGGGCTTTATTGGCATCAACCATCCCCCCCCCCTTTTTTGAATAAAAACCCAAAGCCCCTTTAAACCCGAACGCCATTTTATTTTTTTAAGGTTTTTTTGAAATTTAAACATTTATTTTTAAAAGCCATTTAAAATCGAAAATTCACGCCATTTAACCATTTTTTTTTCCCATAGGGCCCCGGGCGCCCGGGGGCCGAACCCGCAGCCCCACCCCCCACCCTCAGGGGGGTCCCGAAAAAAGGCCTGGGGAACCAAGACCGCCCCGGGAAAGGGCCCCGCGCCCGCCCCCGGAGCCCGGGCCCCCGCCCCCCCGGCCCCTTTCCCCCAAAATTTTTTTTTTTTAAAAATTGGTTAAAATAATTTACACAACACACCATTATCCCCCAGAAACATTTTTCTTTTTTAAAATTAAATTACAAGGTTTTAAGTATTTACCCTTTTAAAACCGCCCCCCCAAGCGGAGGGGGAAAAGGAAAAAAAGAAAAATTAAAGAAAAAAAAAATCCCCCAAACCCCCTCCCCAAATTTAATTTTTTTCCCCTTTCCCCAACCCCTCCCCCCCCAACCCCCAAATTTTATTAGGGGGTTTAAATTTTCCCAAAACCAGTTTATTGTTAACGTCCCATTTACCGTTATAATGTTTTTTGGCAGTTTTACGCTCAGTAATTTGCCGGTGCTTTCTGAACAGTTATCGCTCATCCATCCATCCATCCATCATGTGCCATGCCGATAAGCGTGGGCAGCCATTTTTGCCATCTCACTTGATCACCAGAGTCGTGGATCAGCTCCATGTTTCTGTCTCGACCATACCAAGTGGCCAACCCATCCAGGTATTTACTTCTCGGTCTTCCCTTGGTCTCTTCCCTTCGATCTTGCCAGTTGTCACCAAGTTCTCCAATTCATTTCTTTTCATAACATGCCCGAAACATTTTGACTGTCTACGTCTAATGTCTCTGATCAGTTTATGATCTTCATTTGTTTCTTGAAGGACTTGTTCATTGGTTTTTCTGTCTGTCCATGGTATTCTTTGCATTTTCCTCAGAAATCACATTTCCATAGCCATCAGATGTTTTTCAGCTTGTCTGCTCATTGTCCACGCTTCACATCCATACAAAAGTACATGTTCTATGTAGCACTTCAACACTTTTTCTCGTTTTCGCAAAATGTAATGTTCTTGGCATCTGTAAAAAAGGTAGTCTGCCATTGCTTTCCTTCTTAGGAGTGACCATACTGGTCAAAAACCGTAGCTATTGTCTCCCCAAAAAGAGATCCTCTGCCTACCGCCCTGAAGCTGGATGACCATAACCCACAACTATCTGTCGGCTGTTCTTCAAACTCATCCACCACCAGTGTGAAAATTAACGCAAAGCGACCTTCTGCCAAATCGCCTGCGGCTGACTTCAAACCCGGTAGGTCGGGCTTGTGAAAATGAGTCCCTCTACCCCTGAGGCCACAGACGCCGAGTGAAACTACTTGTAACTAAATAAAATAAGTGTCTGTATTTTGAGTGAGGCCGTTAAGTCAATACCGGGAAAAGTATTCGGAACGTAGTAAATCGGCTGACATTTTCGTTAAAACTAGTTACCAACTTTTAGATTGACCTAGACTGACCCACAATTATAATGTCTGCGTGGTTCCTAATGCAATTTGTAGTACTTTTATGTCAGTGCTGGACCCCAGTGTTTTCTACTCAATGTTTCATACTTTGTTATTCAACACACTGGCTCAGTGGATCAAAATAGGACAATCCAAATGCCTTGTTATTAATAAAAGAGTAAGGTAATTGCTCACCATTGTAGAGTTGCAATTAGTGCTCTCACTATCTAGACGGTAATCTGATGTTTAGTTTACAGTAGCGACAGTCTTTGACATCTCGGAGGACAGATCAATCTAGTGTCATAGTGCACCAGCCTTCACTAGAGATAACCCGGTGGAGGATGATGTGACGGGATATGTGTTGGAGTTAGCTGCAGTATCTCCCATTTTACTCCATTTGGTTCTGCTGTCCTTTTCGCGCCATTTCTCTCTTGCTTTCCGTTTCTCTCTCGCTTTCCGTTTCTCTCTCGCTCTCCAGACTCTTCTGCTGCCTCTTTCGCTCCACTTATGTCTGTTGGTCTCTCAATTCTCACTCAAGCCATATTCTGTCTCTTCTCCTACATCTCTCGCTCAATATTCTGTGTATGTGTGTTTGTCTTACTCTGTCTCTTTCTCTCTCTTTCTCTATCTCTCTTTCTCTCTCTCTCTCTCTCTCTCTCTCTTTGTCCCACTGATTCTCCCTCTCTTCCAGTCTCTCTCACTATGTGAGTGTGTCCTATTGTCACTCTCGCTCTGTGTGTGTGTGTTTTGTGTGTGTGTATCTGTGTGTGTGTGTGTGTGTCCCTACTGTCTCTCTGTCTCTCCCACCATATCCTGTCGTCTCTCCTACTGCCTCTTTCGCCGAATATTCTTTCTCACTGTGTGTCTCCTACTGCCCCCCCCCCCCACTCTCTCTCCCCACTGCTATTCTACTGGCTCTTTCTCCCCTTCCCGTCTCCCCTCTCTTCCACTCGCTCTCCCCTCCCTCTCATCTCAGTCATTATCCTGCACATTATACATGGCACCCACCCGGGGTACTGTACACTTGAAACGTCTGGGGTAGCTTCCAGATGTTGCGGGTGATGACTCAAAGACTATTCGATGTAAAACAAGTATCCATACCCGTCCTGACGGCCACGGCTTTAGAAAACCACAATTGACATCTCAATCCCTGTAAATAAAGATAGTGCCCATAATAGGGGTATGTAGTAAAATATAAAAATAAATGGTCTCAGAATCAGTTTCCTACCATGGGTCTGTGATATGATAAGGCCATCCCATTTTATAGGCAGTGAATGTACGGGGTAGTACGTCTTTCCATCAGCTGTTGTTTGTCCATCAAGAATGATGATGACCATTCATTTCATCCAGTGGGGTTGAAGGTGTGGAGCCGTGGGTTCTAAGATGGCTGATAAGGCCTATTTTGGCTCGAAATGTTCTTTGACAATGTGGTTGGATGAAGAATGACTTGCGCGATGACTTGGATTAAAGTGAGGAAGAGTTGCGCAATTCGTCGACCTCACTCTCTCGCCTGAGTCCATCTCAGTCCAGTGGCAAGGCAAGTCGAGACGATTGGAGACGAATACAGGTGCAATGGATGACCAGGGCGCTCTACGTGCCTTGCGTGCTCATTACTTTCCACAACGCTTTGCAGGTAAACGCCGTCTTGCCCGTTGAATCAGGAATGATTTCTTCCGCGCAGTCTGCGGAATCATGTCTTCACATGCTGGGTAGGCATACCCTAGTTTACCTCTTGGTTTGACACCAAATCGGATACCCATGCCTGGTTTAGCCAGCCTCTCACAGCTGTTGCCCGGGGGGTGGCCGCTGTCGCATGCTGACAGCTACTAGGAGCCACAGGCACGAGCTGGGTGTCAGACTTGGACCAGTGGGGGATGGGTCCTGAAAGGACATGAGAAGCCATCCTTACCAAAGGTGCTACCAATGCCTGACACCCCGTACCCCTCCATCAGCTAGCGAGATGACGAAAGCAGGCGTCGAACCTTCGACCGACCGCGTCCTTGACATTATCAGCGCAGCTCCTTTTCAACTATGCTAACTCTTCCGCTTTGGGTTTATGGTGCAACCCCCACCCCCTATTTGTGTAAACCAATCGGCGTTCGGTGGTGGTATGATCTATATCAGGCCTTTATTTCCCAGCGCATCTAACGGTACCCATTATAAGCTGGGCTAACATTGAATCCCAGGTCAATAACAGAAATGTGTGGTAATAAAATAATATTCGATCTCAAGTTATATTGAACCTAGGACAACGGGTGTAGCAAATAGTTCTCTAGCTGCTATACTACCGTCTACCTGAAGATTGTTGGTATACACTGAATTAATATACTTTTCAGATCACATTGCTGTGCGGAGGTCGGCGTGGTTGAGAGGTTTAACGCATTTAATCTTTCTCTGCTGATAGCTGTATAGTGATTTCATTTCACAATCCTGTCAGTTTTGATGTAAATGTTGAATTCTCGCCCGTGACTTGGGGATGTAAATTACAAGTACCTCAGACGTCGGAGAGTGTTCACCTGATGGAGAGGGACACTGGGTATCCGGAAAGTTATCCCGCACAAAAAAAAAAAAAAAAAAAAAAATCAGTCAGGTTTAGTCACTACTAGTTACAAGTTTGTGGACTAAGCTCGAGTTCAAAATGAGCGAACGAGGAAAAAAGAAAGTAGAAAGATTGGCTGAGTTGATATTGGTAAAATAAACTGAGCACTCGGTTACAGTGCTCATGAACTGCAGCTGCTTATTAGAGCTGAAGCGGGTGTCAAGACTTTAGTTCACCTACTATCCAAGTAGAGCCGCTTTACCAGAACCGATTTGCAACGATTACTCCCCCAAATCGCAGGATTTATTCAGTCATCGTTGTTGGCTGTAGCCCTAACTCTGCCAGCTTGACTGCCAGACTGCAGGTAGTAATTGATGTAAACCAGTTCTGCCTGTCTTGTTCAAGATTGTCAGGGTGGGCTTGTGGATATTTTTATTCATGGGTATGTTGGCATATTTTGTCGTACTATCCAGCCGGATGCACGGCGTTAAAGTGGGTGCTATTCAGGTTTGTTGCGAAGTTTATAACGCTCTTTATTTTTTGGGGATGTTCTGCCGCCACAAGTAGATTAACCGTCATTGTGTTGGTTTTGTGCCGCGCGATGTCTGGCTTGTGTTGTTAAATATGTATTGTTGTCATATCTTGTTTGTGTTGGCTCTGGGTGTAAGAAGTGGCAGGTTTATTAGAGTTGTCAGTTTATTATTCTCTCACTCTCTCCCACTCTCTCTCACTCTCTTTCTCAATATCTCTCTCTCTCTCTCTCTCTCTCACTCACTCTCTCTCAGTCTATATCTAACACACATACACACTCTCTTACATACATACATACATACACTATCTCTAAGACATACTCTCTCACACACAAACTCACACACACTCTCACAAACAAACTCACACACTCTCTCTCTCTGACACACTCTCTCTGACACACTCTCCTACACTCACTCTCACACACAAACTCACACACTCTCTCTCACACTCTGGCACACAAACTCACACACACTCTCACAAACAAACGCACATACTCTCTCTCTCTCTCACACACACTCTCACACACTCTCTCACATACAAACTCACACACACTCTCACATACAAACTCACACACACTCTCACAAAACTCACACACACACTCTCTCTCTCTCTCTCACACACACTCTCTCTCACACACTCTCACACACTCTCTCACATACAAACTCACACACACACTCTCACATACAAACTCACACACACTCTCAACAAATAAACTCACACACTCTCTGTCACACACTCTCTCACACACACTCTCACATACAAGCTCACACACACTCTCACATACAAACTCACACACACTCTGTCTCTCACTCTCTCTCGCACACACACACACTCTCTCTCCATCTCTCTCTCTCTCTCTTTGGAAGCAGCAGCAGTGTAGTGGCTAGACGCACGCTTGCCGTCCGGGGGATCATTGGTTCGATCCACATCGGGTCGAATTCGAATTTAAAAAAACTGACCTGGGCACCCAAGACGACCTTAAATGGGTACCAGGAAAAGTCTTGGGAAGCAAACGCGCCCGGTGTGATACTGCCAGTTGGTCTATACAAATATGGATTTAGCACCAAATGCCCAATGTGCTTTACTTTCTCCGTCGTCCCTTGTCTCCCCCACCCACCCACCCACCCACACCTGTGACAACCACATTGGATATACAGAATTAAGAACACTGCTGACCCTTGCCCATGCCTTGAGACAAGTTGGGTATATGGTGCTAGCTCTATATTTTTATAGACCAATCCATACCCGATGGATGATGTGGTCAACATCAGACCGACCGCTTTTACTTCTGAGAACATGTCTTGGTGCCCAGATTAAGACTATTCATGTTATTGTGATCTGCATATATTGTCTTCAACAAAAAGCGGTTGGTATTTGCTTGCTGGACGCTAAAACAAAGACAATCGAAATGTTTGGTCACTTGAAACGTCATGAAAGCTTAGAGAGAACAATCATGGAGGTTCTGCAAAGGGCGTATTACTAACTGAATGGTTTCTCTTTTATTGTACTATTACCAGACAAAGTATTCATCTCAAAACTGCCAGCACAATATCTCTGGTTATTTGTATACATTGTTATCACGGTAATGTTTTCAGGCATCTCTCTTGTTTCTACTGCATACTAGATTTCATTGAGCTCTATGATAGCCAATCCTGTTATCTTTTGTTGTGTCTGTTAACATTTGTAGTTGCCATCGCAACTTTAACATTTATTCATATATTACATTATGGGGCATGTGTTCATGATGGCAGTTGCCGTTTCCCCCTGTTTATGTGTGTTAAATGCCTAAGTATTGTTTGCCAACCATGGCATTTGTTTTACAACATGTCTTATTTGTCTAATGCGCAGAGAAAGGAATGCATCCAAGTTATTTTATAGCCACATTAAATATTAATACTCCTTTTAGCTGGCGGGTAACGTTTAGTGTAGATGTCTGACGCTCCTAGCCATCACAGTGCTGTTTTATTGCCAGGGTGGCTATCTGAAATGTTGATGTCAAACAGATGAATAAGGCTGCATTAACAATGCGTGTGTGTTTGGCGTGTATGCGTGTAATTGTACGTGTGTGTGTGTGTGTGTGTGTGTGTGTGTGTGTGTGTGTGTGTGTGTGGGAGGGGGGGGGCGTGTGCGTGTGTAGAAGTGTGCGTGTGTTGACGTGTATGCACATGCATGGCGGTGATATTATTTGAAATGTATATCGAAAGGGAACATATTGATGTATGGGGTAGTGTTTAAGTTAAGAACGACATTTCCCGCTCTGTTGTGTCTCCGCCTTGTAGTGCTAGAAGGGCTTGCGTGTAGCGGTGACCCCCAAGGACTATGCCGACGGTGGCTCAGCTACTGGTAGGGACTCCCATGCCGGACAGGTCACGGGGTAGGGACCAGGCGAAGCGATACATAAACCTGCTGCCCTGTTGATCATCTGGGGAAGTCAAAGGCTAATGGAAAAAAAATTAATTGCATGTCCCACACAGGACGCAGCAGTCAACCCCAGCATTTTCGCTGTTCGTGATTCCTGAGCAAATTTTACGTTCAGTAGTTTGCCATTGATTTCTGAACGACCGGCACCTATACCTTTTTCGAAATAACCAGCACCGCTGTGTTTCGAACCCGGGTATACGTGCTCACAAACCGCGTTCGCAAGCCTTAGCCACGGAGGCGGTTAATGGAAGCAAACCCAGTAAAAAAAACTGCGTATGGAAGTCGGCTGTGCTGAGCCACACGCTCAACGAAACAGTGCAGTGCACCTCTATTGAGTATGAGAAATGTTCTATTTTCCAAGTAACACGTGATGCATAATACTAAAGCCGCTAATTCAGTTTGTCTAGTTTCTGTTCCACTCGTGATACTTATAACTAAAGACGATATTTTGGTTTTATAAATTATGTGCTGCTCGTTATTGGTTTTCTTAAAACGATATTATAAGTATCTAGATAGCATGTGACTCGTGATGCGTAATGCTGATGCCTTTACACGTATTCAAAACAGCGTATTTCTTTATTTAATTTAAACACAGAAACCACAGACAATAGGTTGCACGATCTATTGCCTGATTTATTTCACTGCATCTCGTCAGGTGCATACTCCATACTTATATATCATATGAAGTGAATAGACGAATCATATTGTGGCTGAAATATATTATTGATGATAGTCGCTGTTATTGTTCCAATGTGAAGCAATGCTATGCCCACGGTAATCACACTGTTACTGTGGAATTTATAAGTATTGCGTAAATAGTATATGACTTGTGATAGTATTTCTGACGAAGATAATAGGATTTTCGTTGCCATGTTACATATGTCGTATAGTGCGAATGCAGCTGGGAGCCTTATGTATGTATGATATTCAGGAGTATTAACACTTATGAGAGTGTTTTCTGTGAAAACGAGTTGGAATATCAGAACGAAATCACGCTGATATTGAGAACCGTCTTCTTTCGTGATAGATTATCCAAACCATAATTAAACTTCTAGGTGTTAGGTTGTTCTGAGAGTTGTTATCATGGGAAATAAGTTTCGTAGACTCAAGGCCGCCTTAAGTTCTGGCAGTGATGATGAGCCTTCTCGGACAAGTCCCTCCCCGGGAAAGCGTGGCAAGCGGCAAGACCAGAAGCCAGATGAAGGCACCTCCAACGATGGCTCACCGACTAAAGTATCTGTTCTTTCGGTGACTTCTGCTGAGGGACAGAACCAGCAGACACCAGGAGCCCCTGGAAGCCCTGGGCATTATAATTCTTATACCGCGGATTCAGGGAGGACTTCTGCTGGTGGAATTAAAGGAGAACCCACTGGGAAATCTGAATACCAGTCAGGAGACTCGACAGGCGACAAACGGATTACTGCTGAGACCACCCGGGGTAACCTGAATGCGGATGATGTAAGTATTTGTTGTTGTTCTGGTGATTATGAAGCGGTCAGTGTGAACCTGTCTGTTTTCGGGTTGACCGTCCTAGATGTGCAGTTAGTGGTACATCGTTAGTTAGTTCTGGAATGGCGTAGATTTAAGATAAGATCAGCTGTCGTCGCAGGAACGTTCAGCTGCAGTGGATTTGCTTCATACAGTGTCTGTGGGCAAGATGATACAGATTAACAGTCTCTTTCCAGTCCATCTCTAGATAACATCCTCCCATCTACATCATTTGTTTTTCTGTTGCACTTGTGTCTGTCATAAATCTCACTTGTACGTTGTTAAGCATGGTATTATGCCATTTTATGTACTCAAAATAATTTATTTTCCAAATCGTGATTTGACTTGGTAATTCACTTTTAAAACTCCTTACTTTAGTTTTGTATCACGGCACGGTTACTGATTGTTACATTATGTGTAATAAAGAAAGTGCCTTTAAACCTCCTTTTTGTTTCATGTCCTAGATTAATAAGGTTAAACCGCGACTTTGTTGTTGACCATTCTAATATGTTTTACACCGAAACAGCAGTGAAGTGTGCTTAAGGAATACAAGTAACGGTTTCACACAAGATATCTAGGACCTCTGAGTACGCTGCACCGATGTGACTGTGTAAATCTATGACATTCATGAATAAAGTAACAAAATAATATTGTAAATCTGTGACACTCATTAACAAAGTAACACAATGATGTTGTAATGTGTGACATTCAATAACACAGTAATCAAATGATATTGTAATCTGTGACATTCAATAGCAAAGTAACAAAATGATATTGTAAATCTGTAACATTCAATAATAACAAAGTAACAAAATGATATTATAAATTTTTGACATTCAATAACAAAGAAACAAAATGATATTGTACATTGTTGCCATTCAATAACAGAGTAACACAATGATATTGTAATCTTTGACATTTAATAGCAAAGCAACAAAGCGATATTACAAATCCATGACATAGCGAACGAAAGAAGAAGAAGGAGAAATCCACGACATACAAACAGACAGTGTAAAAGAGATTTAACACACCATCTCACGAGTGAATACAATATTTTAAGCCCATCAAAAGTGTGTTAAAAATCCTTAATTTACGATGTTAAATCCTTCAAGTATTATCCCATGGCGTAGATTAATAATATTAAATCGCTACTTTGTGAATATTCTTGATTCTTGAATCACCATTTTATAATGTTACTTTATATTTGAAAACCTCAACTTTAAAATTTACATTACAGGAACACTCTGTGTATGAATATCCTAGACATACAGTACTGCTACTTTGTGTTCGAAGGGTCCATACTGTGTTGCTCCGTTGTTGTGTGTGCGAATGTTCTATACCGTATTTGTTTACACTGATATTTGTGTATTTAGTTTACATTGTACTACTTTGTCATAGTTCTCCTTTGTTCTTGCCCGGGTAAGATACACACACGTTTAGGGTGTTTTCCGTGCTACAGAGCTCGTGCACTGTTGTGGCCTGGTGTGATCTGTAGGAGAGAGCTTGATCACTTATAATTGTATCCATGTACAATGATGGGGATCCCTTTTAAACCAAACCAAACTTTTTGTGTGTTCCAATACTTAGATAATCATATAATAATAATTATGCTGCTTTTGTCACGTCGCCAAACTAAATTGTTAAGTATGTTGCAATTTTTATATGTGTGGTTCCGCTGCTTTTGTCATGTCTCCTGACCAGATTGTTACGTATGTTTCAGTACTTAGATATCCCGTTATTCTGCTTCTGTCACGTCACTAAACCATACTGTTACATATGTTCCAATAAAGATATGTGGTTAAGTTGTGTTTGTCACGTCACTTAGTCACTTAACCAAACAGTTAGTTCTAGTGCTTAAATATGTCCCTGCATCTCTTCTTATGCGTCACGTTTTCTGACCTTGAGTAATAGCTTATGGATACTGGAAACTGCCTGCAACTCCCCACATGTTTAATTAAAATAATATTTATTACCTGTAATAGTAAAAATGTTTTTCATTTAGAAATTAATATACCATTTCCATGCAATCTACCCAATTCCTGGGAAGATAACTAGGGTTGCGGAGTCGAAACAACATCATGAAATGTAGACGGATAATTTTCAGAAAGTTCTTTAGGTTGTCTTATTTTAAAAAAAGTGACCTATTCGAGCAATTTAATATGCTATGACCTTGTATATGTGAAAACATAACACATCACACTCCTACATCAGTATGTGCGTTGGGATTACCTTTACCTGGGTCTCTGGTACATCGCACTTTCCACGTCTCCGATGTCCCCAGCATGTCTGTCCGAATGGAAGAGAATGCCATACCTGACTCAGGTAGCTGAGTGTGAACGCTGTCATCAAGTTTCTTGGCTTGTCATTTCCCCACTCCAAATTTGTGACATACTCATTAACGTATTCTTTGGGAAAATAAAGAAACCGTTTCTCCTTGCTTCCAAATCCAAATTGCCAGTTTGTGACCTAGACTTCTACAATAATTTCTGGTTGTGAGGACATGTGAGTGCCATACTCTTCATCCTTCTACTTCTACTCTTTATCCTCTATTGGAACACAGGCCACCAACCAGCTCACACCACGCCGCCCTTGGGCTGTCTTCTGCAGCTCTCTCCTGGTCCATATGACCAAATTGTGTCTCTAATTCCCTTCTCCGTCTGCTTTTAGGTCTTCCCTTATCACGGTTTGCCCTGAGGGTTCCAGTGAATTGACTTTCTAATTATAGTGTTTTTAGGTTTAGTCAGTGTAGATCCTTTCCGGCGTCTGCACCCTTCCTCCCCCAGAGCGGAATATGTCTAGTTCTCTTCTTTGAGCTCCGCATTAGCAATTATGTGATACCATTTAAGTCCTTCTATGTTTTAGACTTGTTCCTTTTTGATTGGATTTTACAGCTATGTTTTCTGCGGGATAGGGTAGCCATCGCCGGCGCCCAACCCTCCTTAGTCACCGGTTACGACATGTATGGTAGATTAGTGTTACTAATCTTCGCGTCGCATAAGGACCCCGGTAAGACACGGTTGAAGTGAAATAGAGGCAATGGAGGACACGAGAAGGTCTGAGTACGATTCAGCAGCAATTTACGAGCTGACGGCAATAAGCCTGGCTGCCATCAAGAGGAACTACCGCATAGAATTCTGAATGCTTTGAATAATGTTTAGGAACCCAACAGGAGGTGCAGTAAGGAGTTTCTCCTCATTGAACTGAGACCGCTGTAGCAGCTTTCAAACTCTTCAGCACTTTAGAGATGAATGCGCATTTATTGCCTCCTGCTGTCTGTTTTACAGAAATAAAATAATGAAAATAATATATTAGATTCATTTGCTGTTTATATTACCCTGTTGCTGGAGTAGAATAGTGTCTCACTGCAAACTGCCTTGGTGTCCGTGTACATTCTTAAGCTGATACTGGAGGTCCGCCATGGGAAACAACGGACAGCCGACTGTCACATGTGGTGGGTGCAGATGTTGATGCTGACAGCTCGTCCGCGTCAAGTGCTGTGTCTCAGGTATCGTCTTGCCGGAATACTGGAGAATTGGGGGTTGCAATACATGGGACCTACACACACGTGAACACACATATTACCCCCTCCCCCCCTCTCTCTCTCTCTCTCTCTCTCTCTCTCTCTCTCTCTCTCTCTCTCTCTCTCTCTCATGTAATTATGCAGCAGATGTGATAAAGGTTACGTCATGCTCGGGACTTCACACACAAACATAAACACACACACACACACACACACACACACACACACACATTAACAAAGGGCACGTATGTAACAGATGCATTGACTGATGTCAGAAACTAATGGCCACTAATATACACATCCACTAGCGTGCGCACGAACACACAATAAAACATTTATTAATAGCAGGTGGCCCTGATGGCCGTACGGAATTTTCGAGACGAAACACACACACACACACACACACACACACACACACACACACACACACACACACACACACACACACACACACACACACACACACAAAACACTTACCACTCAAACTGATAGACACAAACATACACACAAACACAACCCCCCCTCCCCCTCGCCCCTCCCCCCACACACACATACGCACAATTTAAATGAATAACTAAGCTATACACAGTGTTATGCAGCTCGAATAACTAAGTTATAGACAGTGTTAAGCTACTCCAATAACTAAGTTATAGACAGTGTTAAGCTACTCGAATAAAGTTATAGACAGTGTTAAGCTACTCCAATAACTAAGTTATAGACAGTGTTAAGCTATTCCAATAACTAAGTTATAGACAGTGTTAAGCTACTCCAATAACTAAGTTATAGACACAGTGTTAAGCTACTCCAATAACTAAGTTATAGACAGTGTTAAGCTACTCCAATAACTAAGTTATAGACAGTGTTAAGCTACTCGAATAACTAAGTTATAGACAGTGTTAAGCTACTCCAATAACTAAGTTATAGACAGTGTTAAGCTACTCCAATAACTAAGTTATAGACAGTGTTAAGCTACTCCAATAACTAAGTTATAGACAGTGTTAAGCTACTCCAATAACTAAGTTATAGACAGTGTTAAGCTACTCCAATAACTAAGTTATAGACAGTGTTAAGCTACTCCAATAACTAAGTTATAGACAGTGTTAAGCTACTCGAATAAAGTTATAGACAGTGTTAAGCTACTCGAATAAAGTTATAGACAGTGTTAAGCTACTCGAATAAAGTTATAGACAGTGTTAAGCTAATCCAATAACTAAGTTATAGACAGTGTTAAGCTACTCCAATAACTAAGTTATAGACAGTGTTAAGCTACTCGAATAAAGTTATAGACAGTGTTAAGCTACTCGAATAAAGTTATAGACAGTGTTAAGCTACTCGAATAAAGTTATAGACAGTGTTAAGCTACTCGAATAAAGTTATAGACAGTGTTAAGCTAATCCAATAACTAAGTTATAGACAGTGTTAAGCTACTCCAATAACTAAGTTATAGACAGTGTCAAGCTACTCGAATAACTAAGTTATAGACACAGTGTTAAGCTACTCCAATAACTAAGTTATAGACAGTGTTAAGCTACTCCAATAACTAAGTTATAGACAGTGTTAAGCTACTCCAATAACTAAGTTATAGACAGTGTTAAGCTACTCCAATAACTAAGTTATAGACAGTGTTAAGCTACTCCAATAACTAAGTTATAGACAGTGTTATGCTACTCCAATAACTAAGTTATAGACAGTGTTAAGCTACTCGAATAAAGTTATAGACAGTGTTAAGCTAATCCAATAACTAAGTTATAGACAGTGTTATACTTGATTCTTTGGGACGCAGATAACAAGTACCGCTTAAGTTGGAGTGGGTCTACCTGATGACAAGAGGCACAGGTAATAAGGAAAGCTAATCCACATGCAAAATTGTATCCAGTGCTACTAGAAGTAGCCTGTATGGATTACGCTTGAGTTCAATGCGAGCAGGCGTAAAATAAAAAAAAAATACATAATGCTATACTACTGGAAAGGCTCTAGAGCATTGGTTCTCAACCTTTTTCGGCCCATGCACCCCTCACATATGCTCAGAATGTCATTCTCCCCCTTTTGTATTTCCTACCTATAAATTCCCCCCCCCCCCCTAACCCTTACACAGTATACGTAAAAATTGAAGCTAAATTTAATAACACACATTAGAACAAGTCTAGACGTTTACATAAAACGTGATTTGCAGGTCTACTTACGTTATACAACGAATTTTAGAAGAGCGAGAAGTACAGAATCATAAAAGTATGGAGGGAAAAACAATATCAAGTAATAGATTCTTGTATTAACGCGATCTTGAAATCATCTTAATTCTCCCCTGGAAACCCTAAAATTCCCCCATGGGAGGGGGGGGGGGGGAGAAGTCCCCACCGGTTGAGAACCGCTGGTCTAGTTGGATACAAACCACATTCACCGGTTGAGAACAACTGGTATAGTTGGATGCAAACCACATTTACGTATGCCTAAACCTAAATGAGTACGCGCGCAAACGCGCTTGCGCGCTAGTGCTGGTTAATTCGTGCGCGTTTAGTGGTTCCCCTGTGCAAATGGAAAAATTAGAAATGCATTAAACCTTAATATACAGCCTGTCCGACGTGACATCAATAATAACATTATTATTCGATTGATGGACGCTTGTTGTCGTGGGCCTAAGTGGGGTTTCAGAGCGGCTGGTTTCTTCTAATTTCCGTTTCCCAGTCTGTCGTCGAATGGAACTTCATGTGGCGTGTATCTCGTCGATTCTGTCATAACCACTGGTCAATATGGCTGATGAGTGATGCGAATTATTAAATCGATAGTCGTGTTATGAAAACTGTTGCCTTATCTTCCTGGTGATCTTCATTGCAAACATATGATAATATAGCTTAATGAATCAGTGATTAGATATCGGGAGTCGTGTAGCATTGTCTCGTTATGTTCATATGCTCAGTGGCTCTTCATATTGGCGGTACTGACATGGCAAAGGAAGATTTTGTAAGGAAGAACAATAAAGTTGCTAATGGTGTTGTAAGACGTGTTGCGAAGCCGTGCTCCGCAGCAGAGACACGGTGGTAGCCCAAGCAGTTACCCAGCGAATACGTGGGATGAGTGCAAAAACCATTTGAATGTCTCGAAACTGGAAGGCTATAGGTGCAAACGCAGAGCTGGAAAAAGACCCGGATTCTTGACTACTTCAGATAATCGGAAGCCTACGGTCATGCGAGGTATGTCGGTTGAATTCTCTTTGCCGGATGTTCGTTTCCAAACCAAACCTGTATACCCAGTTACTGAAGAAATAGGATAAATGGATATAGGATGCTAGTCTGTCAGTTAACAGGCTACTGGCATCACCTTTATATGCTCTCTTGTGTGTGTATGTGTGTGTGTGTGTGTGTGTGTGTGTGTGTGCGTGCGTGCGTGTGTGTGTGCGTGCGTGCGTGCGTGTTCTCTCTCTCTCTCTATCGCTTTCCCCCCTCTCTCCCCCCCCCCCAACCGTCCGTTCGTCTGCCCGCCGCCTGTCTCATAACGTTGAAATACGAATTGTTTGTTTACTTAATTCATTTTACAATGTTTGTTTATTGTTTATCTCTCTCTCTCTCTCTCTCTCTCTCTCTCTCTCTCTCTCTCTCTCTCTCTCTCTCTCTCTCTCTCTCTCTCTCTCTCTCCCTCAATATAAATGTAACATATATGATAGATAGTTGATATGCGAAAGATGAGTGGTTGGAAGGGCCAAATATAAATCAGGTCTGCGTGCCCAGTTTCCGAACCTTTGAAAATAAAATTCGCTCGTTCCATGTATTTCCAATCACCGTTTCAGAGAATCCTTTGCAAGAAATGGCACATTGGTATAAAAGAAAGTTATATTCGCATATACATACTGGCTCCTAAATTGATAGGTAGACTAGGTCGACGCACATCGGATGTTGTGTCAAAATAACCTTCTCCGTGAGCTCTTATTCGTGGTCTAGTGTTTTTCACATCGACGACGTGGTTTACTGTAGTTTGTCTGTTTCTCCACATCCGCCTTCCTCATCCTCGTCCTGCTCTTACAGGTCTTGCCGAGGTCTCCGTGGTGCGTTCTTATAGATTTAATTACATGCTGCTCACATGTATACTATTTAGATAAGCCTGTTATTGGAGTAGAGTAGTTTATCACTGCAAACTCTCTACAAATTCCATTTTGATCTTGTGAACTTTTCTTCAGTGGAAATGCAATATATCAGTTATGGATTGTCCTCCGTGATGTAGTTTGTCTGTTTGTACAACTGCACTTGCATACATATGTTCCTTGCAAAAATCCAGCTCGCAATTCTGGATATTCTATTCAACCAAATAATAATTTATTGTACAATTTCTATTCAGCCAAATAATAATTCGTGTACAATTTAAAATGAATATCATGTATTCGCCTGTTTTTATCTTCTTCCTTGCATATTATTTTTCATCTCTACAGGATATTTTCCTGTCTCCTGAGAATTCACTGTAAAGTTCATTTAGCCCACTGTAAAAAAGTTCTTGTGGTGTCATTTCAAATGCGTCCGCTTTCAACGTCCCGCGGGCATGAATGGCTCTGTGGTGTCTCATTGATAACAGTGTGAGACATATGATTTGTGAGAAGACCTCTCCCCTACAGACGCCGTTGACGGATGGGGCCGACGCAGTTATTTACACTGTGTGTTAGGATTGCTCTGCCTGTCTGTCAGTGTGCATGCATCCTTTGCCGAGGCCACATGGAAGCGTCATTGTTTATGTAAATATATTTAGATGTACTGGTTGGAGACTGTAATCATAGCATGCAAAGGTTCGATACTGATGCAGGATCAAATATAACACGGGGGTAGTCTGGGTTGCATCTTCTGAAGAGATAACCTGTCTCTGTACAGCTGGAATATAATAAGATCTATAAGAAGTAACAGTTGTTTTTGTGCAGTTAAAATATAATATCTATAATAACTAATTCTTCGTCGTACAAGCTAGAATATAGTGAGATTTATCACAACATAACTTGTTTTTGTACATCTAAAATATAAGGAAGTATATAGGAAGTAACTTTTCTATGTAAAGCTAGAATATACGAGGGAGCTTCAAATTAAAACCTTGAAAGTGTGATAGAAATTACAATAACCGTGCCGTTGTCGTGTAACCTATCAGTATTTTTGTTTAGGATGTCAAGAGTGTTAACACGTGGCATCACGGTGCAGACGAACACGGTGACGTCATAAGGACCCGTTTAAAGATGACCACCCCACTTTTTGCACACACCAAATTTCAAAGAAAAACCTTATTTTTTTAAATAAAATGTTGAATTCTCCCCCTTGACGTCGAGGACGTAAATTACAAGTACCTTTAAAGTCGGAGTGAGTTAGCTTGATGGCTTAAGATACTGGTAGTAGGGGACAAGCTAATCGACACGCAAAAATCAGTCCAGTGGACTAGAAGTAGTAGTACCTTATGGACTACGCTTGAGTTCAAAGCGAGCGAAACGCAAAAAAAAAAACAAACTAGCAAACACTCCCCCCCCCTCTCCCCCCTCCCCCCTAGTATCTGTGCGATTGTGACATATTAGGTATATGGTAAAGACACGCGGAGAACTCTGTGTCACGTCTTTATGCGTATTGGCTATCTGGTGCTAGTCAACTTCACATCGATAACATGCCAGTAGAAAGTGTAATTGAGCACAAAACATTAGGCCTAATCATTGATAGAAACCTAACCTTTAATTCCCACGTTCAAGCGCTTATTAAACAACAGCGAAAAAAGTCTACCAACTCGCCAAGATTAAAAACTTCCTTGATGAGGACACAAGGAAGCTATTCTATACTTCTCATATACAGACACACTTTGACTACTGCTCTACAATCTGGGACGGTTGTTCTAATTCAAACACCAAGCGACTTTACTCACTCCAGAAACGGGCCATGAGTCTAATTTATAGCAAACATTTATCTGACAATCCTAGCCTGTATAAACGCCTTCAGTTACTACCATTCCGCAAACGCCTGCTTTTCAATAAAGCTAAACTAATTCACAAAAATCCTGCATCGGAATGCCCCAAATTACCTTTGGCCATTGTTTAAATATAATGCTAGACACAGTAAACGTTTAAATATACTACACATTCCGAAGCCTAGGATTGACTTATACAAAACAAGCTTAACGTACTCTGCAGCTCAGCTGTGGAACAATCTTCCACAAGAAATCAAAGACATCACCAATCCTATTCATATAATCGCAAATTATTCGAACACTATCTCAATACGGATTACCTTCCCCCTTAATAATTGAGATAATAATAATAATAACAAAACCCTAGTATAACAGCCAATCCCCTTTTTGTAGGCCAGTATATTCCACATGGCTAATAACAAGTGTCAGACCATTATCTAGTATTACTGTGTCGTGTATTTTTGATGTTTGCATTTTGCCCATAGCCTTTATAATGCATATCTTTTATATTGTTGCTGTTCTTTGTTAGCCTTGAATGATGTGTGAATGAAATAATGTATGAAAGAGAGTGATAGAAGGGCAGGATGTTAGACGGGCCTGCGTGCCCAATTCTTAACCCTTTGAAAATAAAGTTTGTTCGTTCGTTCGTTCGTTCGTTCGTTCGTTATATAGACCAGTCAACACTCGATTGGTGCTGAGATCAGTATCACGCCGGTCGCCTTTACTTCCCATACAATTTCTTGGTACCCATTTTAGTTTGAGTCAGCCCGAAAGCCCGGGTCATTAAAAGAAAAAAATCCCCACGCATATGAGAATTCAAACACATGATCACCAGTTCGGCAAGCATGTGTGCTAACCACTGCAGTACAGCTGCTCTCACGTATATGGTGCTAGGTGCCTATTTTCTCGATGCCGGAAACGATTCCTAAGTAATGTGTAGAAAGATTACAGCCACTGAAACCAAAAGCACACAGAGGTTGAATTACTGGCGTATTTTACTAATAGCGATTTCAGCTCTGACCCACTAGAGTTCTGTGTTATTTGCCAGTGCTGTTTGGCAAACCGTTTTACATTTGTGCGTGATGAAAGCACGGCAGTTTTGTGTATGCAGATGTGTACAAGGACACTAGCTTGTCTGAAACTAGCTTTGGTCTACTTTGTATTCACAAGCGTTGTATTGGGCATAACACGAATTGTTTGATTAATCAATATATAGATTGTCCTCCTGCTAATTTCACAGAAGGCATTCATTCTCTTTTGTTACCGTTGATCCAACTGTGTTAAACAGAATATGATGTGCTAGGTTACAACTGGCCATGTCAAATAGCCTGCATTGCAAGTAATAAATAACGGATTCCAGTTCGCGTGGTTACCACTTTTTATCATAGATTACTCTTATTAATTTATAAATACCACAATCCGTTGGCGTCTCCGGGTACGAAATCTAGGTACATAAATAACATGTAAGCCATAACCAATGAACATGTTTGACATTCGAAAAGGAAGGAGCTTTTCAACACAATGACAGATGCAGGTCAGCGTGGTCGAATGGGTAAGAACGCGTGTTCTTAAACTTCCGGTGTGCTGATGCCGAGGTTAGGGTTCAACTCCTACACCGGCCAGCTGGACTTACATATTGACCTGTCGTCCTTGACTTGGGGACGTAAATTACAAGTACCTCCAAAGTCGGAGTGGGTTCGCCTGTTGGCGAGGGACACTGTTAATAAAGAAAGCTAATACACACGCAAAATGCAGTCCATCACTACTATAAATAGTGTGTATGGACTACGCTTGAGTTCAAAGCGAGCGAGCGCAAAAAAAAAAAAAAATGGCAGCATATTATCAATATTGGTTGTAATTGAGAAACTGAAGCTGCTGACATTGTATGTACACATTTGATTGAAACTTGACGACGACAAGGAATTCTGTATGAAATATGAAATCAGTAATCATCATTGCACGCGGGGAATTCCCACACGTGCTCCGTCTCTTTATTCAGTAGCCAATGAAGAGAACCTTTACTGATGGTACAGGTGGTAGCCTGAAGGAACGTCCGCCTGCCTTTTCCTCCAGGCGTTGTCTCGCACAGACCCTCTGCTTTTCCTCCAGGCGTTGTCTCGCACAGACCCTCTGCTCACCCTCCTCCTCCCCCCCCCTTCCGCCGAATCAGCCTTTCCAGATGCGGGACCTTTGTTTGCGGCATTTTCTACTCGATTGCAGAGAGCCCTGACCACTTCAGCCTGTCATGATCTAGGCTCTCCGCTCAGAGGAGCTGCTGCAGCCAGCCTGTCAGTCTGTTCATTTCCTCGCAGACCCGCATGCCCTGGGCAGGAAATCCATGATGTACTCCTGACCTTCGTCTTTTGGAACAGTGCAAGCCACTCCAGTCGGAATATATTAGTTTCTATTTATGTTAGCATGCTTTGCGAGTCTGACACAAACACAACGTGTAGACATATATTAATTCCGTTTTATCATGTAGTTGTCGTAGCAGTAGTTATTCGAGTTACACATTTTTTTTCTAGTTATTACTCCAATGTGTTTCTAGTTCTCGATATGAAATCCTTCTTTTTCATACCGTCGCTTTGTATCTTACTTCTATTCTAGACAGTAGTTTTCTAAATTATTGTTATGCCTGACAGTCGTTTTGTAACTTCCTTCTGTCCTACAAAATTAGATAATTTGTAACTTTCGCCTGTTCCACACAATTATTTTTTAAACTCCAGTCTGTTCCACTCAATTTTTAAAATCTAGCATCCTTATATTCTATACAGCTGTCCTCTAACACCCTTCTATCCCATATAGCTGTCTTCTAACAAAAAGGGGGGGGGGGGGGAATGACGTTCTAAAATATGGTAAGGGGGGGGGAATGATGTCCTAAAAATATGGCGAGAGGGGGGGGGGGACGGACCAAAAGAGGTTGAAAACAACTGCTCTAACCTTTTCCTATGCCACATAGCCCGTCTTCAAACTTTCTCCTATCCCACATAGCTGTCCTCTAACTTTCTCCTATCCCACACAGCTGTCCTTTAACTTTCTCCTATCCCACACACTGTACTCTAACTTTCTCCTATCCCACATAGCTGTCCTCTAACTTTCTCCTATCCACACATGCTGTCCTCTAACTTTCCTCGTCTGTCCCCAGCACAAGCTGTAGCCTGCTAACTTTCCTCACTATCCACACAGCTGGCACTCTAACTTTCTCCGATCCCAACCAAAAGCAGCTGTCCTCTAACTTTCTCCTACTCCCACACAGACTGTCCTTTAAACTTTCTCCTATCCCACACAGCTGTACTCTAACTTTCTCCTATCCCACACAGCTGTACTCTAACATTCTCCTATCCAACACAGCTGTACCTTTCACTTGTCCCACACAGCTGTCATCTAACTTTCTCCTATCCCACACAGCCGTCTTCTAACTTTCTCTTATCCCACATAGCCGTCTTCTAACTTTCTCCTGTCCCACATAGCTGTCCCCTAACTTTGTCCTATCCCACATAGCTGTCCCCTAACTTTGTCCTATCCCACACAGCTGTCCCCTAACTTTCTCCTATCCCACACAGCTGTCATCTAACTTTCTCCTATCCCACATAGCCGTCTTCTAACTTTCTCCTGTCCCACATAGCTGTCCCCTAACTTTGTCCTATCCCACACATCTGTCCCCTAACTTTCTCCTATCCCACAAAGCTGTCCCCTCCTATCCCACACAGCTGTCATCTAACTTTCTCCTATCCCACATAGCCGTCTTCTAACTTTCTCCTGTCCCACATAGCTGTCCCCTAACTTTGTCCTATCCCACACATCTGTCCCCTAACTTTCTCCTATCCCACACAGCTGTCCCCTAACTTTCTCCTATCCCACATAGCTGTCCCCAGACTTTCTCCTATCCCACACATCTGTCATCTAACTTTCTCATATCCCACATAGCCGTCTTCTAACTTTCTCCTGTCCCACACAGCTGTTCCCTAACTTTGTCCTATCCCACACAGCTGTCATCTAACTTTCTCCTATCCCACACAGCTGTCCTCTAACTTTGTCCTATCCCACATAGCTGTCCTCTAACTTTGTCCTATCCCACACAGCTGTCATCTAACTTTCTCCTATCCCACACAGCTGTCCCCTAACTTTCTCCTATCCCACATAGCTGTCCCCTAACTTTCTCCTATCCCACATCGCTGTCCCCTAACTTTCTCCTATCCCACATAGCTGTCCCCTAACTTTCTCCTATCCCACACAGCTATCCCCTAACTTTCTCCTATCCCACATAGCTGTCCCCTAACTTTCTCCTATCCCACATAGCTGTCCCCTAACTTTCTCCTATCCCACACAGCTGTCCCCTAACTTTCTCCTATCCCACATAGCTGTCCCCTAACTGTCTCCTATCCCACACAGCTGTCATCTAACTTTCTCCTATCCCACATAGCTGTCCCCTAATTTTCTCCAATCCCACATAGCTGTCCCCTAACTTTCTCCTATCCCACATAGCTGTCCCCTAACTTTGTCCTATCCCACATAGCTGTCATCTAACTTTCTCCTATCCCACACAGCTGTACTCTAACGTTCTCCTCTCCCACACAGCTGTCATCTAACTTTCTCCTATCCCACACAGCTGTCATCTAACTTTCTCCTACCCCACATAGCCGTCTTCTAACTTTCTCCTGTCCCACATAAGTGTCCCCTAACTTTGTCCTATCCCACACATCTGTCCCCTAACTTTCTCCTATCCCAAACAGCTGTCCCCTAACTTTCTCCTATCCCACATAGCTGTCCCCTAACTTTCCCCTATCCCACACAGCTGTCATCTAACCTTCTCATATCCCATACACCTGTCTTCTAACCTTCTCATATCCCACACAAATGTCCTCTAACTGTCTCTTATCCCACACAGCTGTCTTCTAACCGCCTTCTGTCTCCCTGTTCTCTCTTAGTTACATATTCGCTAACAAAAGCCGCAGATATAAACTACCTTTCCACATCCTCATACGGAAACGTTTACGACTCCCAGCTGTAATCAACTAAAGATACACGAGGCGTTATACATGTATTTGATATTTTCACCAAGTTCCATTTCCCTCTAACTACCCCCCCCCCCCCCCCCCCCCCCCCCGATACTTCAATGCTGACGCCATTCACTCAATTTCCAAGGATTCATACACACCGACGCTAGCTTGTATCCTTATCTTGTTTAATTTTCATAACTGACTCCTCCAACTGCAGAGGACCAGGAAACAATCGAATCGTCATTAGAGAATCGATAATTGCCTCATTATATTAATAGTGGCGCGTACGGTAGTGGCACGACTACGTCAGGGGCTCTCAAACTGTTTAACTGATGTGGCGGATTTACATGCTTCTTTCGTTACGTTGAGCACTGCTTACATCTAAACATAAGTTACTAGATTCTTCCAGTACGCTGTAGCGTTTGAGTTCATTGACCACCACACACACTATGTACTGCAAAGTAGATTTGGAATAGCAGTGCTGCAGAACCCTTCAGACGATTGCATTATTAGAAATAAATTAACAGACATTGATGGTCACTCATAGAAGACATAAACATAAATAGGGCATACTCGACAGCAGAAAACAGACAAGAGGTATGTGCAAACCAGGATTCCAACCTCTTGTTTCTAAATTACAACTCTAAATGTCTAGTACATATTATGTCTGTCAACATCATCATCATCATCATCGTCGTCGTCGTCGTCGCGGCCGCCCCGCCGCCGCCGCCGTCGTCGTCGTCATCCAGTGCCTTGCGGGCTGGCGTGGGCCATTATGCCTCTCCACAAATGGCGATCTCTAACAGCATGGATCATTTAATGCGTTTGACTCCCTTCCGTGCCATGACACAAGACTGTCAAGAATCTTTTTCCCACTGTCTTTCTCTATCTCTCTTTCCGCAAATATTTCCAGTTGTCATGACATGTTCCAGTTTTTGTCTTCTCATAACGTGAAAAAAAAAAGCAACGACTGACTGCCTCTTTCTGATGGTTTGTAACTAAGGTGTCTTTGCGACTTAGCTTCCCTCATAATGTCCAGATTGCTCATTTTGGCTGTCCAATTAATTTTAGCTATTCTTCTGTAAAACCACATCTCGAAGACATCCAGGATATTTTTTTGCATTGTTTACTAATTGTCCATTATGAGCAGCCGTATGTTACAATTGATTCTGTGTAACATGCTAGCACTCGCTTTCTAACTTTCGAGGACGATGACTTATTGTCAAGATATGATTACAATGGTGTAAGTATATGCGTCTTGGAGTAGTTTAAGGTTAAGCTTCCTAGAAAACCTGCTATTTTAAAATATATTTTAGAGCACTGTTGTATGATCATTACTTTTGTTTATGTTAGGGTAACTTGATGACATAATATCAACATTTGGGTGGTGGATCAGATGCCTACATTTTTAGTGCAAGGGCCAAAAAAAATAAAAAAATCCCGTGTGTTAAAAGTGGTTGGCAATTGGGAGTCGTAAAAGTGTAGGCTATATATATACAGCCACGGTAGCAATTCAAAATAAGGAAACCTACCCGCGCAGAATATTTATAGCATGCATGGATTCTGGTGTCTAGACATAGGGATCATCGCCAATGCGCTGAACTAAGAACCTCTGAGTGTGATCGGAAGGAGGAGATTGGGGTATTAGGGAACAGTTTTACAGCACGACAGATGCCATTATTGAATCAAGTTATTCAGTTCAAGCCACTAGAAATTGTGACTACGTGAGTTCATGATGGATCCACCAATAATGTTCGTGGTAGTCTGAATTCATGGTTGTTCCACCAAGAAACGACCTTTACCAAGTTCATGACTGTTCCACCGAAAAATGACCGTTAACTAGTTCATTTGTTTCGTTGGAAACTGATCGTTGCGATATGGGGTGATGATAGCTCCAGAAAGAAAGTACTGTTGCAGTTGGGGGTGGTGGTATTTCCACCAAGACATGACTGCTGCATTCCGAATGATGGTAGTTTCACCATAAAATTCGCATTACCTAGTGTATTGTGGTTCAGTAAGAGATGACTTGCGTTCGGAGGCGAGTGTAGTTTCACCAAGAAATGTCCGTCACATAGTTCATATCAACGCCACCAAGAAATGACCGCTACAATCTCATTTCGTTGCAGTAAAGGAACCATTTTTACACCATGAGGCACATTAGGTATGTAATTCAAGCTTCACGTGTTTTTAGACCAATCAGCGTATGTAATACAACTTACACGTGGTTTAGACCAATCATCGTATGTAATACAAGCTTCACGTGTTTGTAGACCAATCAGCACTCGATGGATGATGTAACCATCACGTCGACCGCCTTTACTTCACATTACATGTTTTGGGTGCTCATGTTAGACTCGGTCTACCTGAGAGTCCTAATCATTTTAACGTAAGATTTAGCACACATGCTTGTCAGGCCAGCAGGCAAGTGTGCTAGCTTCTCCCCTACTGCAACGTCCCTGATTTCTTAATAAGTAAACATTTTGCACTACCCTGAGGCGTAATGTGCATACGGGTCTAGCCCTATATGTGTACACACCGATGTGCACTCGACGGGTGATATCATCAGAATCACGCCGGCCGTCTTTACTTCCCACATCTTTTCCTAATAGTAATTTAAGCCTGCGTTGATCATAGAGTCTAGGGCAGCTTTTAAAATAAACCCGCCTCCAAGGGGAATCGGACACATGATCACAGGTTAGCATCCTGCCCACCGCGTTACCGCGGATCCTGATTTAGAAAAGAAAATGATAATGACAAAGTGTTTCATGTACATTTCTGTCGTAAGTAGATGCTTATGGCCTCATCGTCCATTTACCGCTCAAGTGTCATTGTTGTGAGGAAAAATCCCCTCATATGGAATAGTTGCATTGTCATTCTCCGTGACGTAGTGGTTAAGCCGATTGTCTCGAGTTACGAAGCTCGTGGGTTGATTACCTGACTCCGTCGTTCGATTTACGAGTGCAGCTTTCTCCGAGATACACGGGATCGTCGCTGGGGCTATAAAGTTCGTGCTCTGCTCAGGGCTTTCAGCTGACTGCTCTGCGGAAAGAGACTGAACCGTACGAGATAAACCCGGTGCAACGAAGTCGAGCCTCTCGTCTTTAAATCTTTCATGTGTATACCATAATACACATGACAATGAGCTATATCTTTTCCGTAAATATTTAGATAACATACCCCTGTCACGAAGTAGTGTTTCTAATGATGAGAAATCGCAGATGAGAGACAGGTCGCAGTTTTTGCTGCGAGAAACCATGCATCCATGATTAATTTCAGCAGAATCGATTTTTGGAAACATCTCCGTTTTTATGTTTGTAACCGTAGACACATTTGTTAGTGAAGTGTAGTTTACAGACTCCATGTTGCGGAGAATGGGTTCATCCTGAGATTGCAGTTTCAAACTGGTATATGTAAGGCGAGATTTCATTCCATCTGAAAATATTTTCATGGCTCAAAATGAGAACTGGACACCTAAATTGGTTTTTCACATTATGCAGAAGGATAAGGATATTGTTGAGGTGTCTCCCCTTTCTGTCTCATTTCACCATCTATTTTTCAAATTATTGACCAGGGGAGATTATGGGGATGATTGTGACATTTTAATAGTGCAGATAATTTTAATATAAATTATTACAATTAGTTTTCTCTAAAATAATTTGCCTTTAAAGTTTAGTTAAAAATGTAACGTGTTCTAATGCAAACGGTCATGTCATGCACTTAAAATGAGTGTTGAGTAAATATTATCTTAAGACGACAGTCTCCAATTACGGGTTGAAGGCGGAAATGGAATCATTAATTTTCAATGGCGAATTACATTTGAGTAAATTATTAACACGTGGCATTAGTTTTACATTGCGTGCGCACGCAGACTTAATGACAAACTGCGTGCGCACACAGACGTAAAGATAAATGAAAACTGCAGACTTGATTACACTCGTGATATCTCTGGACTACTTAATGAAGAGATTCGCTTAATATTTTAACTAGATTTTACAACTGTATTTACAGCAGGTCTCACGCAATTCTTTTCGTTCCAGGTAGTTGGTACGTTATCTCTTTCGAAATTAGCAGTCCTTAGAGGCAGCGAAGATGTAGTTTCTGAGTCGAATACTACGAACTAATAAAACATTTACTAATAAATCCCACACATGAATTAATTGGTGCCTGCGCAGACTAGAACTACTAGCGGTTGAACCGAATCACCAGTGTGGGGTTCATGGAGTGAACTTAAGAAGTCCAAGATTATCAAGAGGTGAGGAGAGGACGCATATTGGGAAAACCTGTTGATTTTTTTTTTTTAAATTCGCATATCCTTTACAGGACATCGCTATCAACAGCAGCATCTTTCAGCTGCCTATTGATTTCTTGGCAAGATTACGCTCAGTAGTTTGCCATTGCTTTCTGAGCGGCCGGCTCAGTTATCACGCAAGTCACCAGCGGGGGTAGAACCGCTTCTAGTTCTCGCCCGCTATGAGACTGCGTGATAAACGGGATTACGGAGAAAGTGGTATTTACTTTTTTTTTTCTGTTTGCGCTGGCTCGCTTTGAACACAAGCATAGTCTATGTACACTACTTCCAGTAGTGCTGGACCGAAGTTTGCGTGTGGGTTAGCTTTCCCTATTAACAGTGTCCCTCGCCATCAAGCGAACCCACTCTGAATTCAGAGGTACTTGTAATTTACGTCCCCAAGTCAAAGACGATAGGTCAACATTTTAGTCCAACTGTCCGGTGTAGGGATTGAACCCCTAACCTCGGCATCAGCACACCGGATGTATGAAGAACACACTTTCTTATCCATTCGGCCATGCTGACCTGCTGAATTTACTTCATTATTTAAGTATCCCTTAAAGAAATATATGTCATATTATATGAAAGAATTCAGAAACCAGTGTCCTCTTGGTCTGTGTTGTAGCGTGCATTTCCAAATTGAGAATAGTCTCCACCAAGTCCTACATTCTGCCACCTTCTTGCAGCTCTCTCCACGCCCTCTCGCTATTATTCATCTGTCTTTAATTCTCTTCTCCTCATGATGTAAGTCTCCATCTATTTCTTTTGCCTTGTAGTGAAACGGGAAGAATTTTCTGGCTATATAAAGTGCAAACCGCTTACGGTGATCTCGGATGTGGCGAATTTCTGTTGTGTGTCTTTCCTCTCGTGCCTAAGGCGGCGCATAGGGCAGAAGTCGTGGCTCTCCATGTTTGTGCGAAGCGTCAAACATTTGGAGCCAGAAATCAGATTCTGTAAGTGAAGAACAATATTGAAATGCACGTAATAAATGTATATACGATATGCTTGAACTCTTATAAGAGGAATTTTTTATAAGAAGAGCTGTTTCTTGAGTCCCAGGTGAGTTCGCCTTATCAGGTCTGCACTGGGTGGGTGAGCAGATGGAGAGAGGGAGGTAGGGAGGGAGAAAGAGAGGGACAGAGAGAGTGAGTGAGAGAGAGAGAGTGAGTCAGAGAGAGAGAGAGAGAGAGAGAGAGAGAGGGAGAGAGAGAGAGAGAGAGTAGACACACAACAAGAAGAAACAACACAGTAATGGAACATTAAGGTGTCTGTGTCCTGTCGTTTGCTAAACTACCTGGCAAGTTACTTTAACAGATGTGTTACCCCACATTTGCATTACAAGGGCTTGCGAACGCGGTTTGTGAGCCCGTATACCTGGGTTCGAAACACGGCGGTGCTGGTTTTTTTCAAAAAAGGTATGGGGCCGGTCGTTCAGAAAGCAATGGCAAACTACTGAACGTAACACTTGCCTAGTACATCAACAGCAGCTGAAAATGCTGGTGTTGACTGCAACGTCCCGAAAGGGATACGCAACAAAATTTATTTTATTTTAAACCTGCTTAATGCTACCGCCTTAGTGCTTGCTATATTTTACCGTTTATTTTCCTGTTGCGGATTTACACATACCTTGTACACTAACAATGTAATGCAGCTGTTTTTATCAAAGAAAAGTGTGAATAAACATGTCAAGTAATAATTTCATATATTACTGTCACACGTTTCTCTTGATGATAATGATATCACGAAGTTCTCACAATGATACTGTTCATGATATTGATGATAAGTTTTGTGTGATGGTCGTTGTCTAGGTAACGATGTTCATGGTGTGTCAATGGAGATATCTGTCTTGCAATGTAACTCACCCCCGCAGTGCATATTCACCAGGCATTAAACAAGATTCCGTTGGCGCACATAATCCTTTATTACAGAAATAAGACGGACAAACGGAACATGTTTATACATCCAGAAACATAATGTCATCCATAGAATATAAATATCCTCCTCACAATTTAACCAGCACACATCAATGCCTTCTCACGGCTGGCTTCTAATCTCAATCCACAAGACAGGTAATCCAGCTACAATCCTCGGCTGGAGCTCACACAATACAACCCACACATTGGGTTGGAGCCACTGCTCAACTATAGAACCCACTCTGGGTTTTGGCCTACACTCAATACAGAACCCACTCTGGGTTCAGGCTTGTCTTCACCACTCGAAGAACAACCCAACACCGGAGCTCTCTCTTAAACGACCCGACCCGCCAGTCGGTCTCTTCTCTCACTCCCTTTCCAGTCGCCTGACTTCACAACACAAAAACTCTCCCTCGACCCACCCCCCCCGGGGATTTCATCATATCCCCCCCCATTATTTCTGAGGGGTTATTTTGTTCCTTGTAGCCAGGCAGTCACTTTACGTCTCCCACTTCATCTCCATTCTTCCTCCTGCCCGGACTCAACTCAAAGTCAGTGACCCAGGCTTTGTCATTACCCCCCCCTTTAAAAAAAAACTTCGTTTTAAAAAATTGGGAGACTAAAACTTTCTAAAAAATGTGACCCCCGACATATAGCCTGGGTAGCCCTAAGTTGGCTGCACCTTTCTCTAGCTACCCACTACATAATACATCAAATGCTCATAGTACACTCTATATTCATCACACATAACTACAAAAAAATTTCTATCTGTGTACCATGCATGAACTAATATCACATAATAATAATAATACATCATAGAAAAGCATTAACTTATGTAACATAGGTCTCTTACTACTTCACGGGCCCCACATATATTTGTGTACCGACCCTTTTATCAGGTGGTTCTGTTCTTGCATTAACCCACCTCTGATTCCTGTCGATGCTGTGCTACCTTTTATGTACCCATGACTCATGGTACCTCTACAATTAAAACATCTGTTTGCTTCCCTATTCCTGGTCAGTAATGTGAGAACATCTTTTGACCTGACTCAAATTTCCTATCTGCATATTTTACCGTTACACTGAGTCTCTGTTTAGTCTGAGCTCTTTATTCAATCTTGGCCCATATACCTGGCACCTTTCTTTCTGCTGCATACGCCTTATGCCTATGTCCCCTGCACATGCACTATCCTGAGCTGTTCTAGTATATCGGTCTTTTGGGGCTACAGGTATGGCTTGCCATGCATTTCTGCTATCTGAAAACCTGCGAGTGAGAACATTGTTCTTCCTCTCGAACCCCCTCTACCTTTCTTTGACTGCCTATGTTCTACTCCCCAAAAACCCTGGGAACATTTGTCAGAGTAGTATCTTGTGTCTGGGAGTCACTAGCACTATATTTGGGACCCATTCTCATTGCTAGCTGTACTATCCTTGTCCTGAGTTCCTGTGTCATTTAAAGTGCCTCTTCTACCTCAGCTATACTTCTAATTTTGGTTCTCTTGTGGTAACTACCTCGTTTATTTACCCTATTTTTGATCCCAATAAAACTATTTCCCTCTTCTGTACAATCTTTAACTCCTATAACATTCCTATGATCAAATCAGCCAGGGGTCCAGAACACACGCTGTCACTCTTCCAGTGATATATGGTGTTTTTTCTGTTATTATGGCTACTGGGTAGAACTCTACTGTGCCATTGAATGTTAGCATCTAATCTTTTTCCCTGATAACCGAGGGATCTATTAAACTTCTCCTCACTCCGATAGACGTACATCCGGAATCTCTAATTGTTAACGTGGTCTATCATTGACAAATCCCTGATGCAGCTTCAGACTTCCTCCTTCATGGACTGCTGATCCTGCTTTAACTGTTGAACCACATATTAAGACTGGCTGACTGTCTTTTCAAAAAGAGGTTTGGGACCCATACAATCTTCATTGTTCAGCGTCTCAATCACTTGCGGCATTTGAGTGCTCTGTTTTTTATCCTAATTGATGAAGATAGACCATTTTTCCCCATTTGAAACAAGTAATCTCCTTTTTGTGTTGTTCGTTGGTCCATTGATGGTTGTGCATCACACTGGCTGCCTTGTGTCTCCAACCCCACAATTTCCCAAAATCCCGGGATAATTTGGGCGTCTCTGGAAGTTCCCTCTTCTATATGGGTACCGTCCTATCTACCACCATTTTTTTCCTCGGAAACCATTGTCTTGAAGTTCTTGCTGCTCACCTTTCTGTGCCGAATCCACGCTTTTCGCCCTTGGTCGAGGGCTGGATTCTGGTCCTTTTTGTGTACCTACACAGACTATTTCCTCATCATTAGTTTCCCAATAGATACGTTTGGAGGCAGTCATAGCTTTCCCCAACTGAGACATTGTGTCTATGTCTTTGGCTTCCGTTCCTCAAAGAACGACACTAAATTAGAATTTGGGCAATGCCCAAAAAAAATTTTTAAACCCCTTTTTTGGTCCTCCTTTTTAACATTTAAAAGGGAAATTTTTTTTACT